>VZSZ01012436.1:74424-89361 GCA_013398815.1 Ibidorhyncha struthersii
GGGGACGTGGGGTGCAGTCACCCCCGTGGCCGCCAGGCCGGGCACAGCAGCGGGGTGCTGTGCAGCCGTGCTCGGGTGGTGGCAGGGCACCCCGCAGCCCGGGCTGGGGGCTGCCTGTGCGAACCCGCTTCGACTTCTTCCCTGCCAAGCGGTGCTGCCTCGCAGACACGAGCAGCGCCGGGGCTCCCCTTCCCCGCTGTTGCCTTCTCCTGGGAGTCTCTGGCTGCCTTGCGGGCTTCAGCTTTGGCAGCAGCTGACGAGTGGGTCTACGCTGTCCATCTGGTGCTGTCTCAGTTTTGCTGCTAGGAGCTGGCTTTGGCTGCTTAGATACACCGTAGGATCACGCCAGAGCATCAAGATGGAGAAAAACAAATTAAAAAAAAACAACCACGTGACCGGGAGGGCCAGTTTGTGCATCACGCAGGGGTCCGGCACACCAAGCACAGTATGTCCCACACTTTTTCCCAGCAGGCCAAAAAAAGCCTCCATGCCCCAAGGGATACCATCCCCCAGCAACACGCTGTAAAGCCCCCGAATCTCTCTGCCCCCAGAGCAGTTATGGCCGTTTGGCACTTGTTTTGTGCATTTAACTACACTTCTCCATAGCAACCACCCAGATCCCAGCTTGGCTTGCCACCAGCCAGGAGCGGGGTGTGCAGAGCGCGTCGCACGCACCGCTGTCAGAGTCGTGTTGGTATGGGCACAGGCTGGGTGCTGACTCCCCGTCTGCTCTCCTGAGGGGGGGACCTGCACTGCCGGCACGGCACCATGCCGTTGGCAGAGGGCCTGAAGCTGCATGGGGAACTGGGGACTCTCTTCCCCACAGGTATGGTTGCTTGTAGGCGATTTGCCGGAGCTCAAGAATGGGTGCCCACCCCCGCCACAGGGTTTTAGATGTTGTCCTCTGAGCCCAAAAGTTCTGCTGTTCTTGCCTGCCGAGACAGGTTTTGAGCTTTTTTTGTCATTTGGATTCCTCCTGCAGCCCTTCAGGTCACCACCATGACCAACGCACCTCTGCTGACAGCCCCAGCAAAGCTGCCTCACTCTCCTCTTTGAGGTCAGCTATTTGTATTTTCCCTTTTTCTGCCTCCTTTATGGCAGCCACAGAAACCAGCATGCATCACACACACAGAGTCCCATCCGCCCTCCCCACTGGGGTTTCTGCTCATCCCAAGGTCCTCACAGTCTTGCTTGTAAGAGTTTTCATTCATTCTTCTGGGCCTGGCTTCACTTTGTTTACACGTTTCTCCAGTGTCTGCATACAGTTCTGGTCCCCTCATCTCAGAGAAGGTAAATAAGAGTGGAAGGTTTGGAGGCAGGCGGTAAGGATGCTCAGAGGTATGGGAACAGACTGTACAGTGAACAACCATGTAGACTGGGACTCTTCAGCTTGGAACAAGGACATGGGGTGGAGGAAGAGGTCTACAAAATCATGAGTGGCCCAGAGAGGATGGGGGGAATCGACTGTTGGCTCTGTCTTCTGACACAGACTTGTCAACTGCTTTTGTCTTGACTGGAGCCTCAAAAGAACGTGAAACCACTGCACTGCAGATGTTACGTCCAAAGGTTTAGCACCGTTTTTAGCCCATGCTTCTTGCAACACCGGGAGCTAAGTTCATGGCAAGCCTTTGAGAGGCGTGCTTAAGAGACTGCTGCCTCGGAAACATTTTGTAACCGTGTTTTCACGTGGAGAGCTTGGCCATGGCCAAGTGGAGCTTTACCAAACTGTTCAACACAAAAATATTCAGAGCTGGGAGGAGAGTGAGCTGGACAAATCCCAGCCCAGAGAGAGAGTCCTCCAGAGGGTTGTATCTCGTAGGAGCCCTCTTGTGGGGGAAAAAGCTTGCGACTGAGACTCTAATTTTGCTGCTGCTCTGCCAACACCACAGCAGCCTGTGAGGGTGAGTGATGTGGCCCCCTGGCCTGTCCTGTTCCAGAGGAGAAATCCCCCTCCTCTGACTCTGCCCTGGAAAGTAAGGGGTATTGAGATGGTCCTACTTTTTCTAGGACCACAAGAGGGCAACACGAGAGCACCCTGCAGCCAGCAGGCTCAGCAAGGCCACCTGTGACACTGCTGCGCTGTGGGTGGCAGAGGCAGCTCTGTGCAGGCTGAGCATCACCCTGTCCAGGGACCGCCCAGCTGCATTAGCCAACTGAAGGCTGCTCCCTGGGAGCCCTTCCCTTGCTCTCAGCTTCATCCACATCCTCAGCCAGCTGAGCTAGCGCTGTGGTTGGGGGCAGCAGTATCTTCCCGCACATGGGTCAGACTTGTGCTGACAGCAGACGCCTCTGCATGCCACATGGGGCCGGGCTGTGGGACGCAGGCTGGCCTCCTTCATCCTGCCTGCACATCCACTAGGAAATCTTTTGGGCGAATGTGCACTGACACACGGCTTCAAACAGGAGGGTCCAGCGTCTGGAGTAATGCTGCTGGGCTTGGCCAGGGGAAGAGGTGTTAAACCACACAGCAGTTAGGACATCTCAGCCTCACCGTCCTTTTTCACTACCTTCCACCACCAAGAGATAAAAAAGTAGAGAATCTGAATTCAGCTTTGGTTGTGAATGTGGAACTGGCCAGTGTCTCCAGCCCACACTAGACTCTGCAGACAGAAATCACTCACAGCCATGGTTAAGTGCAGTACCATTTCTGCACATTTTTGCAATAGCCTGAATAGATACCCTCCAAGGGACAGTTTGCTCTGCTTTTCCAGGAACAGGAAAAACAGAGAAACGGCTTCTGTTAGCAGGCAGAGCTACAAGAGTGTGTGTGTGCTGCTAGGGCTGAAAATGCCACTAGCATCTTGTAGGAGAGACAGAGGAGGAGGTGATGGTGATGGATGAAGAATATTGCCTATGCAGTAGGGTGGTAGAGGTTGTTCACAAGAGATGAAGAGATATTTGCAAAAAAGGAGCAAGGGGATGTCCGGGGGATACTTTTTGGATAGGCTTGAGACATGGAGAGAGCCAGTG
The DNA here is from genome assembly GCA_013398815.1 of Ibidorhyncha struthersii. Classification (NCBI taxonomy): domain Eukaryota; kingdom Metazoa; phylum Chordata; class Aves; order Charadriiformes; family Charadriidae; genus Ibidorhyncha; species Ibidorhyncha struthersii. The sequence continues at coordinate 77,395 of VZSZ01012436.1, forward strand.
CAACGGAGGGCTCTGTGGGGGAAGTTGGGATAACTAGCCCCACCATGTGCTGGGGCACATGGGTGGGACTGTTTATTCCTCGGGAGTTACTTATTTTTTATGAAGACTGCTAGAAATGTTTTGCCAGCTTAAGACATTTTTACCAGGGGAATAACCAGCTTTGTCTCCTACTTCCACTCCAAACCTGCCCACACAGCCTAAGCAGCATTTAAAGGCCCAGCCTGCAATACCCCACCTCACTGAACTATGGATCACGTCTTCCCTAACCCAACTACAACTCACATGGCTTGTGCTGTACCTGCACAGCGCGCCGCTGGCACCAAGCATCCCTGCTTCCCTGCTGCAGATTGACAGGACCAAGGTTCAGGGAATTTGTCTCAAAGGAATATCAAATCACCTGTCTTGCGCTCCTACTCATCACCTGTTGTCAGACCTCACGTAGTTTCTCCTCTGCTCAGACTAATAGTTTTTGCTGGCTAGAGCAGACCCTTCAGTGAGCCATCTGGTTTGGATCTGAAGACATAAGGAGACAGGATAATCCTTTGCTTTTGCCAGCGTGTATCGCTTCAGCCTGTCTGACTACAAATAATCCAAACCAGCTCCCATCTGCACATCAAGATAAATGTGACATCACTAGCCAGATGACGACCTTGGACCACCACCTCCCAGCGCTGCATTCCTATTTGTGGTGCTGCCAACCAGCGACAGCTGTGCTCCATGTGGGACAAACTGTGTTCAGAGCTGGTCACATCACTGACTGCTTTAAAACTGATCTCCCCCTGACTTCAGGGTCTACAGGCAACAACCATCCTTACCTGAGGGAGAAGCATGGCACTCGCACTCAGAGGACTAGCGCCAGGATTCATGTGCCAGCAGTCAAAAACCAGGGCCTGGATTCATTCTCCCTGCTATGCACCAGTGTCTGGGCATCTCATGGGGGCTGGAGAAACAGTGCAGGAGTAAAGGGAGTAGAGCTCTCTGGGATGGAGGGAGGAGCTCAGCAGCTACACACATGCTGCCTGGGGAACCACAGGTCAGGCACATTTTGTTGTGAATGACTTCACGATTTGCTCAGGGATTAAATACTTCCTTGTTTAATAACCTAGTAATTTGGGCTAGTTTCATGCTGGACTTTGGAAAGTTCACTGGCTGGAGTCATCAGCCAGGCCTCGTACAAACGGCTTTCCCCAGCTCTCAGCCAAGTGAGCTGTCCTCATCTTTGGGTCCCCCGGCGGGTGGCTCTTGGCACTACCTTCTTCTGAAGGGCTTTGTTGTTTGTGCGTGTGCCTGAGGCTTTACGCTCCGGGGCCTTCCTCACCACATCTTGTTTGAGCTGGAAATGCACCTGGAGAAAGAACAAAAATAACCGTGTAACACCGTGTGCGTGCTCTGCTGGCTCAGGGGTCTGCAGGACCTGCCTCTGCCGCAAACCTTCGACGCTGACTCTCGGGCCAAGACAAGCAACAAGGGGTCTCAGCCAGTGTTACGATACAATGGGAACTGAAATCAACTGAATCAACTGAAAACATTTTTTTTTTTTTCCTGTGCAAAATGTTGCAACAACAATCAGCTACATATCTTATGCAGATAGTTGCTCTTGCGGCAATGCGATGTCCTAGGATGGTTGGGAAGAGGAGCAGGGAACGGCAGGGGACTAAACTATGCTCTTTCTTCATCTTTTCTTACCAGAGAGTGAAGAAATAGCATTGCTTTGCATCGCTGTTAATATTTAATACACAGACTACTTTAGGACAGTCCTTTTTCAATTGCATCTCATTAGCTGAATCCTGCTTAATCAGTCTTTCAGCAACTAGTGCTTCTAGTAGATCCAGGCAAAAAAAATCCAGGAAAGAAACCTCCATCCACTACAGCCATGCAAGCAGTTATGAGAGGGAGAAGGGGACAAGGAGCATGCAGGACACAGCATCAGATAAACAGGGAATGGGGAGGCCATATGGAAGGGTGACACTGGAACGGGACTGTGTGGGCTTCCTGGGGGAAGGATGGGTTGAATGGTGGGTAGGGGAGGTGCTGCAGGGGTGGAGGGAAATGGGGACAGGAGGGCTGCCGTGAGGGGACATCTCCAAAAATCAGACCGTAAGGGAACAAATCAAGTCTTCTATAGTAACATGGCAAAAGAAAAATCTATTTTAGAAAGGAAAGCCAAAGAGCTGGGTGCTTAACGTAGCAAAACAAAGGCTAGGACTGGGCTTGACAGCTGTGTATAAATACATCAGGGAATAAATACCAGGGAAGAAGAGAGGCTATTTAAAGCACAATGTTGGCATAAGAACAAATAGGGATAAACTGACCATAAATAAATTTAGGACGAAAATTAGAAGGTTTCTAATCCTGAGAAAAGGGCAGCTCTGAAGAACTTCAGAGGCTGGCTAGGGTGGGATGAAGAGACAGAGGGTGGGAGAACCACCGCAGTGTATTTAGAGCAGAGTCTGACCAACGTCCAGGCAGTGAAGCAAATGATGTGCCAGGATGCAGCAGCTGGGGGGTTCTTGCCAGAGGAGGCTGCATCTGCAGTACCGCTATGTTCACAAGGCAACAGCAGGGGCAGGGATCACCACCACCATTTTTATAACCAGTTTCTAGTTGTCCAGCCTGCCCTCGGAACGGCACTGTAGGGGCCACAGTGCTGTCAAGAGCACCTGGTTTCATTTCATTTCATTTCATTTCATTTCATTTCATTTCATTTCATTTCATTTCATTTCATTTCATTTCATTTCATTTCATTTCATTTCATTTCATTTCCCAAAGGTGCTTGGCTGTTCGTTGTTGGGACCCAGTCCCCATCTGTCTTGGGTGCTCTCGGCAGAAAGAAGGGTGGACCTCAGCCTCTTGCTACAAGTTTGATAATGTGTTTGGTTCCAAGCAGGATGGAGATGATAGCAGAGCACTGAAACCCACAGAGCCAGGGTGATAACAGAGCCTCAGGGAACAGACCTGCGTCTGCATTATCACATCCTGGAGAGTGGGGAGGATGGAGAGAGAGCTAAAGAGTGGCAACCCCAGCCAGCCGGGGGCTCTCCCCATGGCCAAGTGGCAGAAGGACCCAGGAGCTGGCACGGCAGCCCAACGCAGCTGCAAGCCCTCAGTAAGGAATTGAAAGGCACATGGCATTGCCTTCACCCTGTTCCTCTCTGTGAGCTGTGGGGAGCCCCGTGCCTGCCAAAGCAGACAGCCTGTAGCCACTGGCAATGCTCTACGTCCCATCTCCTTTCTCCACTGCTCACTAGACATCCCCCACTGCATTTCTTTCTCCCTGGGGTGACCCTGGTGACTACGCAGCCTGACTCACCAATGAAGCTGCAGCTGGGCCCACTGTTGTTGTCACCGTCTGGGGCTGGTACCCCTCTGCAGAGGCTGTGACAGTGTAAGTGCCAGGCAGCAGCAGCCGGAAATAATCCCCCATATCACCTGGAACACAAGATGGGAAGAGAAAGCACTCAGAATGCACAGGAAGCAGAGCAAAAGCTATTCCAGATGGGTGTTTATGAAAAGGAGGTTAAAATCAGCCAGCAAAGGAGAAACCACCACAATTTGGATAAACTAAAGTGGCGCTTCATTCTCACTCTAAATTTGTCTGACTTGAACTTTCAGCCTTTCATCTCATTCTGCCATTGTGTCCTTCGTTATCAACTTTTTCAGCTCTGTGTAGATACTTAGATCCTTGAGTAGATTATTCCCTCAGTCCTCTCTTTGGTTATATACAAAAGCATTTTCTCCTTTCTCTCAGATAAAATCAGAGATTACATTCTGAAGTCCTTCACAAGAAGGTTTGCGTTCCAGTTCTCACCTCTTTCGTTCCTAAGCTTTCTTAAGCCCTCCCTGGTCCAGCATGCACAGACACATTTCTCACAGTTAGTGTTTTTTGGAAGCACACCATGCTGGCCGCACATATTATAGCCTCGCCTGCTAACCTCCTCCCACATACCCAGATAGCCTCCGAGAGGCTGTATCCAAAAGGGACAGCATGCAAGGGGACCAACAACTCACCAGAGGTGATGTCATGGCTGATTCCCTGGACAGAAATCACTGCTCCTGCAATGCCATTGTTGTTCTCGTCTGACACCATCCCTTTGATGCCCTGGTGAACCTGCAGGGAGGGAGACAGACTGTTGCATCAAAGACCCTCCTTTGCTCAAGAGGGTACTGCTGAGCACTGGAAGAGGGTGGAGCTCTGGGGACAACCCCACCTTTCCCCATACCTTTGGATTTCCTGGTTCTCCCCAGCAGAGCCAGTCTAGGACACAACAGCCTTCCCAAAGCTTACCAACTAGAGCTCCCAGCGAGCTCCGTGACCACCTCCTTTCCATCCCCGTGCTCCCAGGTCCTACTGGTCCCCTACCATCAGGGCTGGGGCCCATGGGGGCCTGCAGGAGAAGGGTGTAGGTCCCAGGACTTCCCCCTTACCTCTTCAATGAATGCAACAAGGGCCTCCCGGTTGGCCATCCACTGCCGCTCCAGGTCCTCCTCAGGGGGGAACTTATTGCAACTCAACTCCAAGGTGATTTCAAAGCAGTTGGTGTAGAGGTAATTGAAGTCCTGCATGCCTGGAAGAGAAGAAGTCCCCGCTCCAGTGCCCCAGGCATCCCGGGCTGTGCCTATCTTCTGCCACAACCATCCTGCTCTCCCTCCTTGCTCCGCAGGTGCAGCCTCCCCGTTCCATGACAGCATGACTACAGCCTTCTCCCCCCCATGCAGCCCCTTCCCCTTGTGGCTGCCTGACTCCCTCCTTCAGACAGATCATTCACCACTCTGCCTTCAGAAACTCAGGAAGGTTTGGTACCGCAGGGGCTGTCTGTCCCTTTCCAGTTGTTCTCCAGTCTTTTTTCTAGCCTAATTTGCTGATTTTCAGTTTCTTCATTATGCCTTTTTAAATCAGATTTTTCAGGAGTCAGCAGCTATAAGAAATGTCCTCCCTTTGGTCACAGTTTTGAGTCTTGATGGGGTTATGCCGTAGCATTTTCAAATACGCTAACAGATTAATGCTTCCTTCGTCCAGCAGCACACAGCAGGTCTCTGCAGACCTCAGCTACTTCTGTGGCTCTTTGCCAAGCCACGTCCAGTCTTCCCAAGCCACCTCCCGGTCTGAGATGCAGACACCAGAATGGTGTCTAGTAATAGTGCTATTGCCACAGCCCTCCCCCCAGCCCATCCTGTCCTGAGGTTTCTTGTCTATCACGTTATATCTCTTCAGCTCAACACCTTGCTGCGAGTGGTGCTCACCTGCCCAGCCCTTACCTTTGCTGAGTGAGTACCAGGACGCCCCATTCGTGATGCCATCGGCAAAGTAATCCCCACAGTTCCAGCCACGGTGCATCCAGCCGTGGGCGTACGAGTAGGTCTTGGCCAGCTAGAGAGAGCGAGCAGCCATCGGTCACCGCTTCAGCGTGGCGCGGCTGGGGACCCTGCCTGGCTCCGGGCAAAACATCCCCCTCCTGCACAGGCTTTGCTGGGGAGCGTGGGAGGGAAGTCAGACAGGAGACAGCTCCTGCATTTTACTGCCATGAAATTCAACACGAGGTGGCCAGGACCTCTACGAAACGTAGGCAGAAGAAGGCGGAGGAGGAAGAGCAGAAATCTGGCAAGCCGGAGGCTTGCGGATGGCACAGGTGGCTCCTTCCCTGCTCCCGCTGAGATGAGGGGGAGCGGAGGGCAGCGGGCCCACGCAGGGGCACCCAGCACCGTCAGTGCTGGTCCCCACACAGCAAATGGCACTAACAGGGGGAGCAGACATGCAAGGAAAAGTAACCAGTATCAGTCCTGATGCAAATACCATATACATCAGGGAAATTTGTATTAGGAAAGAGTTCGGGCAACTTCTGGTTCTGGCAACCGCTTGTTTATTGCCCTTATTAAGATTACCGCTTTATTTTTAGACTTGAAGGCAGGGCTGCAATTGGGACATCGCATCCAAAGCCTGTCCTTTGTGTAAGACACAATTTAAGGGAGACCATTGTTTGCGTTTTCTAATGCAAACTCTGTACTCATGTATTATGGTTCAGATGCTGGTGTAATCTCATTCTGTCAGCAGGAAAACAGTTACTTCACTGCATTTCTGACTTCTGAGACTATGTGGGTATCATTAGCCTACGCCCCAGACTGCAGCCTCTCTACATCTGGGTCCGAGCGGAGCCCTGATCCCAGCAGGTCCTGGCAAGCCCCGGCACAGCCTCTGCTTCCAGAGAAGGCTGAACTCCAGCTCAGACTTATTTTTCTCATTAACTGTTCTAACACAGACTTGCTTTTTCTTTTGCTGGCTATTTTCTAATGGAAGCAGTGACTGAAAGCACTATTTTCTGGGACATTTTAACAATGGAGAAAAAACCACAGGCTTCAGCTAGCGCTAGCAGGATCAGCAGCACGTACTGATATATTCCCTGATGTCTGCCTATGCTTCTGGTGCTCTTTTTGTTGTATTCCTTATTCTTCACCATCTGCAAGCCCCTGCTGGGTATCCGCCTCCCTTATCCTGCTCTCAGCAGACCCCCAGCCAGACCCTGCCACCTCTCTAGGAAAAAAACATATACATGGCACGACGGTGCAGCAAAGCTGGGGACAGGCTCCAGCTTTGGAAGAGCAGGGTGATACTGAAGACACTGGTGATACTGGGGTTATGGGGTACCCAAGCACGGCATGGATAAGTAAGGGGCTCCCAAGGGTTAAGACTGGCCTGTCTGTGTGGTGGGATGTGCTCACAGTGGGACTGCTCTGACGTGGCTCACGAGCCGGTGGCTGGCAGAAATGCCGTAGTCTGCTAACGGTTATTTCCAACACGTTTCTTGGCTCGGTTCCTGCGTGAGGCAGTGACCCAGAGACTCCCAGCCAGCTCTCGCACGCTGCACCTTGCCAGGGCTGCGGGAATGCCCTCACCCACCAGGGCCATGCTCACCTTCTGAAACAATTTGTCGTCAGGGGTAGGCGTGTTGACCGTGCGTCGGTGGCTCCTGAACCGCTGGTCCTGGGACTTGTCATAGGGGTAATTTGCCACCACCGCTCCACCGTGCAGATTGGCTGAGAGCACGAAGTTGTAGCTGCTGAGCCACTGGATCACAGCCAATGTCTCCGGTTCCACCTTTGAGGAGAAGAGGGATGGGGACAAGGAGAAGAGCTCAGCTACCTCTGGGCTGGCTGCTGCTCCGTGCCAGGCTGTGGTGTGATCAGTCACCTCAGACCCTGCCCTGCAATGTGCCTGCTTCAGCCCTCGCAGCTTCCTCCATCGTCCACCGCCTGCCCTGGTGGGCAGAGCTGGCTCCTCCGGCGCATACCCTGCTCCGGTTCTCCCTGCACAGCCCCAAAACCCGAGGCACAGGCGTTATACCAGCATGTGCCACCTCCTCTGCCCTGTGCATTGCAACCTCCTCCCCAAGCCGGCTGTGATGCTGGCCTCTCCTGGCGGAGGTGCAAGCTGCGATACAAGGCAGGACGACATCGTTTCTCGGCATGCAGGAGGCACAGGAAAGGAGACAAGCACCATGCAAGCCAAAGGACAGTACATTTGCTTGGGTGCTGGGCCCCGCTAAGAGGATGCTGTAGCCCTCGCAGCACCCCAGACTGGTACCTGGCTTTTCCAGTTGTCGGGCAGCGGGATGTGGTGATTTGGCCCACTGATTTCCCCGCTGTAGTACATGAACGTGTTGAGGTCAGGGAAGTTGCGGTTCAAGTCCACTCCGTTGGCGTTGTTCCTCCCCGTCAAGTACCCGTTGCTGTCTGGGCCCTGCGGGGCAAAGGTGCATCACGGGGGTGAGTACAGGGCGGGCGCAGGCAGGCTGGGTGTCAGGGCGGCAGGGACCGGCTGCTGCAACATGTGTGTTATTGCTGGCAGGAGAATAAAGAGTATTGGTACTGACAGGGAAAGTCAGTAACAGTATCTTCATTTTCCAGGGTCACAGAGGAAGGCAGAAGCCAAATAAACAATTTGCCTCAACTGAAAAAGCCATGAATAAAATACCTCCCCGAGGTCTAGTGGTACAAAGGAATGGGTGAGGTTTGTGGGGGGACCAGAGGGCTTCCCTCTGCCCCATCCCTCATGTCCCTGTCTGCTCATGACAGAGGCGTTCAGCTGCCACTTCCCCAGCCTGGGGCAGGGGGTTAGCAGTGACCCTCCCATGACAAATAACTTCTTGGGAGGACAAGGCAGGTGTAGAAAGCCTTCTCCATCACCTGCCAGGGCCACCTGGCGCAGGACACACAGCGTGAGCCCTTGGCACAGGAGGTGAGGAGCAATGATGCCAGTTGAGGGGGCCGGGTTTGGCAGGGAATGGAGAGAAAGGATGTCCCCTCCCCATAGGTGCAGTGAAGGGGATCCCGCGGGGATTTGAAGGGCTTTCTGCCCCTACCCGGCTGGAGGAGGCGATCGCTGCCTGGTACCTGCTTGGCAGCCACTTCGTACCCGTCAGGGTTCATGGAGGGCATGATGTGGATGCGCGTGTCGTGGATGAGGCGGGTGATCCGCTCATTACCCCGGCGGTACTCCTCGCACAGGAACTCGGAGAGCTGCAGCAGTAGCTCACGGCCCAGCACCTCGTTGCCGTGCATGTTCCCGACATACTTGAACTCTGGCTCCACTGGAGAGAGAAACAGAGAGTGACACCATCAGCCAGGGCTGGGACAGGGGGAAGAGCCAATTCCTACTGCTGGGAGACCAGGCAAGCACAAAGGACCCCCAATAAATGGTGTGAAATGGCCACTTCCCTTGCAAAATGCAAATCTCAATGAGGGAGAGTGGCACAGTTCTCACATGGGCTTCCCTCTGTTTTGCCGGAGCATCCCTGGTAGCAGCTCAGGCTCTCCACCCAGTTGTTGCTCGCCTTTGGAGCACACAAGAGGATGCATCTGCAGGTGGTTTGGTTTCAGGCTGGGGAAAGGCAGCACAGAGGGACTGGGGAGCACCAGCAGGATTGCTGCCGCCCTGAATCCCAGGGTGCCGGCGTCTCCCAGGTCTGCAGTGGGTGGCAGTGGAGAGGACAGGTCCTTTCTCCCACCTCTGCCCTTCGCAGTTTGCTCTCAGTGCCTCTCACCAGCATGGCACATTCCTGTCTCTGCATGCTTTAAGGCGCTTTTCAGTACTCTGCAGGATAAAATCAATCCCTGGTTTGGGGTGAGCTGCGCATTTTCACTGGAAGGACACGGTTGCCTCTGGCTGCTGCCTGTCAGCCCCTGACTCCTGTGCTGGTGGGAGGCATCTGCAGTTTCTCCTCTCCCTCCCCTTCACCTGCCCCCAAGGAAAAGGTTTAGTGGCTTCCTCATCCTCAAGGGACAGGAACAAGAGCCTAGAGAAACCCTCAGTGGCTGAGTTGAATACAGATCAAACTGTCCCTTGGGCAGCTTTGTTATCAGCAAAAAGGTCTCTTGCCACTGACTTTTCTAAAATGAGATCTCGAAATACAGATTTAGAGACTGCAGGCAGACAGTGCCCAGAGCAGGACTCACTGCTTTGCTGAAGGAGAGGCAGCACACATGAGGGATGGGTTACGCTTTTCCAGAGAGGCTTTTAAAGCAGTTACTTGTGGAAAAATAAAATGTCTCATTGCAGGCTGGAGTCAGCACTGGTAGGATGAGAGATACCAGGGAAATTGGGTTACCAAGGGAGGCTGACATTCACACGAAAGGGTCAGGGAAAAACAGGGTGTCATTACAAACGTCGGCTTGCCAGAGCTTGAGACTCCCATTGCTCCATGAGTTTTTCCGCCACCAGCAGTGGTGAGACTCACAGTGGCAGCATGCAGCCCCGCTGCCACACGTGGCGTCTGTCAGGATCCCTGGGGCAAAAGCACCGCAGCCCCATGCATCGGACATCTGCTGCTTCCAAAATCCCCCGCGCCTTTGCCACACAGGGAGGATACACCACTTCTGGACATGCTGAAGACAGAGTCTAAAAAAAAATCAAATTTTGGCAAAAGATTTTGCTTTTCCAAATCTTTTGATCGCTGTGCCTCAGCACAGGACACCACAGGTGGGCAATGTGTTTTGACCTGGTTAGATTTCAGGAGACATGAGAAGTGATTTAATTAGGTTATAAAAACTATAAAAACGTCCTGGGGATACATGCAGCCTTTATTTAAAAAAAATGAGGCCTCAGCAGGGATTCTCCTTCTCTGCTTTGTTCGAGTCTGCGGCAGGACTTGTCAGCCTTTTCCAATATGCAGACCCCTAAACATTATCCATGTGGCCACACAAGCCCTAATTACTGCACGTAAGCCCACTAACTCTAGGCTTGCTTTTCGGAGTTACTGTCCGTGGCCTTCAAGGGAGTCCACAGAATCCCAAAGTCCTCGTGCTTACGCACTGAAAGTGCCAGCTTGGGGGTGGCCCATGCTACAAGCAGGGCCACAGGTCCATGCTGCCCGCCTGGGGCAGGGGAGATCTCGGTCACCTCCCGTGGCCCTTCCAGCTGCTCTCCTGTAGTTCTGCAGGTATCAAATCCACTGGCGCATTGCCAGTGCCCTTTGCTCACTCCTTGCTTTGAATCAGCCCCTGACATGCTGTGGAGGTGCCTAAGGTGTCCTCAGCGCTGGGCAGGTTGCCCTTTACCAAATGGGTCTGGCATGGAGGAGGTCAGGGTGGGAAGCCTCCCATCCCGCCTCCCGGCACCCCTGAAGGCGATGCTCTGGGTCACAGGAGGGGAGGAGCAGGTACAGTGGGGTTTTGGGGGGGCTGCTTTGCTGGGGGGGGTGTGTGTGTGCAGGTATGGGTCCCGCTCACCCCTGCAGTGCTGCCGGCAGTTTTCCATGTAACTGGGCTGCCTGGACTTGTCAGCCCCTGCGTTTAACCACACCAGCGAGTGAGCCAGGATTTGAAAAGGCAAAAAGAACCTGCAAAAAGTAGGCAAAGCCCTGTCTGCATCTGTGGCCCAGGGGCACAAGGTGGGGAAGCGAGGGAGCTCTGTGTGCACACCCCCAGCCCGGAGAGCCATCTGGTCCCCTCAGCCCTCCAGGGGCACCTGGCTGCCAGCAAGGTCTGGCTCAGTGGCCTCTCTGCACTGCAAAGGTAGCAGCTCGAGGGGCCATTGCTGCCAAGGCTCCGCAGGGCCACGTGGCAGCAGGTAGTGATCCATGGGACCTGCCTGTCACAGGGGTTGCACAGCCTGTGGGACCAGTGGGGCTGTGGGAGCCCAAAGCCCGCTCTGCTGGGGTCCCTCGCTGGCTGTCCCCCTTGCTTTGGGGTCTGGAGAAAGAAAGGCTGAACTCTTCCCTTCTGCCACTATCCAGCAGCAAAGGGTGGAGGGTGAGCTCAGCCTCTCCCTGCCACCGCCAGCACAGCGCTGTGTTTTGGGAGGGAGAGGGTGTCAGGGCAGGTGGGGTGCTGGGATGGACTCGCCTGGGTTCTCATGTTAGCCCACGCTGAAAAATCAGAAAATCAGAGCTCCGTCCAAAGTACGCGCTTGGGCCACGCTGCAGCCCACGCAAGCATGGTGCACGCACACGGGTTTTGCGTGCATGACCCTGGGTTGGCTGCGGGGTCCCTGCCGGAGCTGGCCACCACCTGACACCTGGGCATTGCTGGGAGTCCTCCCTGGAAAGGGAGGTACCCTGCCCCGTGCCCCGATGGTGCTGCGTGGGAGGGAGCGCAGCAACGAAGCCCATCCTCTCCGAACTGCCGTCCCCGTCCCCCCATACTTACGGGGCTCGTGGATGCCCGGGTAGTCACTGAACTCCAGCACGTAGAGGTGTCGGCCCTCGACGCTGCGACCGATGCTGTAGATGCGGGTGACGTAGGGGCACTGGCTCTGCACGCGGAACAGGGCCTGCACCATCTCCTCATAGCGATGGTGGAGAAAGCTGAGGGCAGCCGCCCCCTCGAGCAGGAGCAGGGCTCCCACGAGGGACCGCAGCCACCCGGCCATCCTCCCGCGGCGCCGGGCACCCAGACCAACTCCGAGCCCCCGGCTCCTTCCCCGACGGGAGCTTAAAGTGCAAACTCCAACCAGCTCTTTCCAGTTTCCGAGTGCCA
>VZSZ01012436.1:89868-114184 GCA_013398815.1 Ibidorhyncha struthersii
TGCTCTCCTGCCCCATCTCCTGGGGAAGCAGAGGGAGACGTGGCCGAAGGCTCTGCGGGTCCGCCGGCCCCTCTGCCCCGGCCCCTGCTCACCCGACGGCCCCGCTGCTCCCGGGGTAAACGGAGAGAGGGACCGCATGGCCCTCCCCACAGCTGCCTTCCCCAGGCAGCCCAGCTGGGAGGAGGGGGAGGACAGGGCAACGTGGGGGCTGATGTAGGAGTTGTCTGCTGAGCAGGTACGAGCGAGGAGAGCTCTGCCCGGAGGTCTGGTGTCACCCTGCTGTGCACGGGAAGCGGGCACGATAATCGTCTCCGACATGCACCGGGCCACTGGCAGCAGAAGAGAGCTCGCCAGCCGGAAGGCAGATGGAGATGCCCCGCTGTCTGCTAATAAACAGAGTTGGGGAGCGTTTCTGGATTTGGGGGAAGCTGGTTCCTCTCCACCCCTCTGCCACACACCCCGTTGCCCCAGTGGGCAGCAGTCACTTCAGGGTCTCTGTGCTCTGCCCACAGACGGGCGCAGTTGTGGGAGGCAGCCTTGCTTTGTAGCCTTACCCCTTGGGGCTAAAACTCCAGCAGCTTAGTGGGTCTGACAGAGATCTTTATTAGGACATCCCTGACGCAGAGCCCAAACGTGAGTACAAACAGCCAAAAGATTTACCATCACGCCTGGACATGTCAGGAGAAAGGCTCCCTTTGCTAACATGAATGTGTTTACTCCTCTGTCCAGGCCACCCTGGAAAGGAGCTACTCCTGCCATCAGCTTCTTGGGATACTCAGAGCCACGCTGAACATCTGCCTTCCCTTCAGCCTTGAGGTGGATCCACACTGCGTTGCTCTAACCCATGTGACGAGGGTTGCTCTAGCTGCCTCTTCCCCCAGCAAAGCATCCTCTACCCATGCTGCCCAGCACCACTGCTTTCCTACCTGCCCTCCACATCCACTTGGGTCGCTGACTGCCTTTCTGCCTCAATTTCCCAGGAAGAGCAGTGGTAAAACTAAGGAGCCTCTGTCTATAGCCTCTAACACAAACTGCGGGCTGGTGGGCAAAGCATGCAGCCTGTCTGCTCCTGGCTCGGCTTACTCAGCCTTTCCCATGCCCAACTTTCTTCTGCTCCAGCCCCACCATACCGGTCCTTTCTCTCCTTGTCCCTGGGCCTTCTTGGTCTCCTGCCCCATCTCCACAGAGTCCTCCTCACAATTATGGCCCTTTAAAAAAAAAAAAATGAAAAAAGGGTTGTAAAAGTCCTGTTTTTGAACAAATATCTTCAGAAGACATGACCAGGAAAAAAGAGATTATACATATATAAAGACAGCAGTAACCACATTAATACTTTCTCCCAGTTAAGCTCTATCCCACCACATCCCCACTTGTCAGTTGGTGTCAGAGCAACACACAGTCAGGAGTGGGAATGGCATTGCACCCATCTTTAATCAGGTAACAAGAAAGTGCTGGAGGTGCCAGCTTCTCCCAGCACCTGGAGGAAACCAAGGAAAAGAGCTGAGGCAGTGGCAGGGCACGGTGAGCATGGGTATGGCGAGCACAGGTATGGCAGGGCAGCTCGTATCCCTACAGCAAGCCACGTCTGGTGATATTTTGTGGAGCTGGTGGCTCACACAGCAGTGGGAAATGTGCTCGCCTCCTTCACATCGCCGCTCCCAGGGCTTCTGGGCTCCCGTGGAGCCCAGCTCTCCCCAGCTTTCAGCAACCAAGACGATGTGAAGGAGGTGGGCAGGTTTCCAGTGCTAGCCGGTGTCACTTGGCAGCCAGAGAGCACTAGGCAGGGCTATAGTAAAATAGCACAAACCCCATGTTTGGTCTGTCTCCCCCCTCCCCTTTCCCTTCCCAGGCTGTTCCTAGTGGCCTGCGACCGCAGAGGCAGAGTTGGAGCTGCAGTGCTGCCAAGGGACGCATAAGAAAAGCACTCGCTTTCCTATGGAGACAAGCAACACTGATGTGAGAAACAGCAGAAAAAAAAAAAAAAAAGAAATGCCAGACCGTTAGATCCTAAAAAGGAGCCATGAGCAAAATCTGGGGTGGGTGGAGAGCACATCTCACACACTACAAGGTCTGGAGAATTAGTCAGCGTTATCTGTAGCACAGGGATGGAGGCAGCCCGTTATCAGGCAGCAGGTTTAAATCAAACAGAAGGAAATAGTTTTGCACACAAGGCACAGTGAACCTACCTCAGCAAAGCTGAAAGTTAAATGAGTGCAAAAGAGGATAGGATGAATTCATAGAGAATGGGGGCATCCATAACTATTAATTATGCAGATCCACAGCAATTGTTTGATCACAAATTTCCTATGCCCCTGATGGCTAGAAGGATCATGTCCTTTCCCTAACTGCCCATCGAAATTCTTGCCCGCTGCTCAGCTGGAGTCGAGCGCCAATATGCTGCCTGCCTGATCTGACCGAGTGTGACTCTTATTACATTCTAGGAAAACAATATGCTAATGAAGCTTTAAGCCAATAATAAGTTAGGTCATGCTAAAAAACACTGATGAAAGCAGAAACAAACAATAGAGGATACAGCTCTTAGAAACAGTGCAGGAAGTAAACAAAGACTTAATTTGGAAAATGCAGCTAATACATCTGGGATGGATCATCCACCATTTCCCCCCAGATGTTTAAAGATGGAGAGACCTTGAGGCAGTGGGGGAAAGAGGGCGAGCAGGAACGCGCTGTGCCACAGCGGCGAGAGTGAGAGGAATGCGAATGCGAGCCCCGTCCCCCCCCCATCGCTCCGTGGCTGCGGGTCACAGGCAGCAAGGAGCCAATCCCTCCGGAGCCGGGGGTGGAATGACTCCACCTGGTGCATTTGTTTTAATTCTGGCCATACTGTTACCAGTGGAAGATTGGAAAATTTGAGGAAAGTTCAAGCTAAGAGCCATAAGAATGAGCAAACTAGGAAGAGCGTGTGCTGAAAGAAAAATGATGAACTGTGACAAGCATGTTTGCCTTGGCGGAGCTACAGCTGTGGCTGCACGCAGAGGCACGCAGCCGCACGGCCCTGAAAATGAGTGGCACAGGCTCCCCCATCCTTCACCTGTTTTGGGGCGGGGGTGTTGTAGCACCAGCATAATGCCAATGGTGCTGCCTAAGGGAGGGAAAGGGAAAACGAGGACAGAGGGCTGCAGCCATCCAGTGGGCGATGGGGAGAACAAGCTGCTTTGGGGAGGTCAGGGTGAAGCTAAAGCAAGGAAAGACGAGGTTTGGGCACTAGCAGCCTTCCCAGTAACTAGACCACCCGTCTGAGGTGCCTGGAGCCTGGGAAGGACCACAGTGCCTTTCCTTGCCAGGAGGGGATGCTGCCCATCCACCGGGAACTTCAGATCTGACCCAGGAGAAGAGCAGGGAACTGGCAAGAGAGGAAATCCCGTCTCGGGACTTTTCCACGTTTAGTGCCAGAAGCTCTATTCCACAGCTGGCGAGTTCCCATCTTCTGGAAAGCAGCACAAAAACTTTTCTGGCATCAGTTCAAAAGTCTTTATTGTGATAAGCATACCGAGATTTGTGCGTGCATCAAAACAAAGATCCATTTCATCAGGGCTGAACAGCAAAAAGAAAGTGTATGGCCCGGGCAGCAGGGACAGCTGTCCTTGGTGTGTCCCCCCCAGCCCCTCCTGGACAGGCCGTTGAGCCCCGTGACGCAGCCGGCAGCCCCGCAGAGCCTGCACGTCCGCCCTCGCACGGAGCATGGGAAGAATTGAGACGAATGAGGAGGGGGCATGCGTCCAGCTGAGAGCCGCTCTTGAAGAAGCTGGGGAGCCCCAGCCAGCACCAACATTGCAAATCAGCCTCTCACCGCAGAGGTGATGGCCCCACTTCCGAGAGCTTTCTTCCAAGTGGAGGCTGCACTGTGCTTTGCTGTAGGGCCAGAGACACCAGCTGTAGCCCCCGCCCAGAGGAGAGCTGGCTGTGTCGGGGAGGAGAGCGAAGGGTACTTGGAGCCTGTGGTGGGGACTGGTTTTCTGCAAGAGGTGAGCGTGCTGCAGGCACCCAGGCTTTCTCTTCTGACCCCCAAAAATCTCGGCCTCACTGATAGTTTTGCCTCAGACCTGACACTTGGGTGAACACAAGAGAGCTCGTGGAAGTCATCACTACCAGAGAGACCAGACTGCGCCTGCACCCTGCAAAGCTATCAAATCCCCCTACAAGGAACCTTCCCGAAAAAGGACCGCTCGACGCTTGAACCCAAACCAGAGACATGCATTCGCCATTGCTGCAGCACATCTCAGGGCTTCCTGTGGCAAAGCTGGAGGGACCAAGGTCTGGAGTCTCGGCAGCCCAGCAGAGCTGATCAGTGAACACGTATTTGCAAGACAAGAACCTGTGGTGTTAAAAGATGCTTTAACCCAGAAGAGCAAAACTGTACAGGAGCCAGTGGCTGGAAATTAAAGCCAGAAGCTATCAAATTAGAAATAAGGCACAGGTAATTATCAGTGAGGCAGATCAACTGCATTAACAAGAGAAAAGATACCATATTACTACTGGCATATTTGGAAATTCCCCCCACTATCGTTAATGGTCTTCACGCACACATCGGCTGGCTCTGGAACACACATTTGAGCTGAATACTGCGGGGTCAGCACAGAAGCAAAGAAACGGCTGTTCTATGAACTTGAACTCTTTGACCAAGGATTTTGAGCAGCTTCCATGGATAAAGTCCTGCAATAGCAGGAGAAATGGGGACAAAAAATCATATGCTTTTCTGGGAAGGTTCAAGTACAGCCAGTGATATGCAAGCATCTCATCCCAATAGCATGCCTTCAGTCAACCCAATTCCTGGGGCCTCAGCCTGCTCAAGTCATTTTTTAAATGGCACATCTGGTGTCACCTTCGGAATCCTAATTCTGGAAAGATTGACTCATAAATGTGGTCTAAAAGTCGTAAGGTTTAAAAATAATGTAACATATTTTGTATTTATCTTAGTTTGGGGCCTTTAGGTTGGACCCAAGTCACATTTACAGCTTTAAAAAACACAAAACCCAAACCAAAAAAACAAGAGAAGGAAGGCAGGAGGGAGTAAGCAAAGATACCAGCTGAACACCTGACACCAGAATCAAGAGCTAACAGGACTTGCAACAAAGATAGAAAACATCGCTAAAGCTCTTCTCCCACGTTCTGCATTTGTCCTTTTCCTTTGGCATAAACCATTAGCAGGGACCAGAAGAGCAGACTGGCACAGGCTTCCTCTCCACACCAGCTTCCATATGGAGTTTCTGCATCAATGTCTGAAATGTCCCAAACAGATCTGCCAATTCCAGCATCACGGACACAACAAAGCAGCTGCCAGATCCCCGAGTAGGTCTCCACACTGTTCACGAGGAGGAAGGACGCACCAGCTCATGCAGGGAGCTTCCCCAGGGGACCAGCTCTGCTACGAAGGCTCCATGTGCAAGGGAGGTGGCACGGGATGAGGTGTGTTGCGACCGGGAAGCAGAAGCAGCTCTGATCACACGCTCCTCCTGCATGCCTTCCAGCCATGGCCAAAAACTACTGTTAACCTCTCATCTACCTATCTTTGCTGAAAACAACAGAAGGAAGGCTCCATCTCTGGATGAATTCCAACATCTCTATATATTTGCAGATAAAACAAAAACTGGCCGATGGACAAAGAGCACGGGGAAGTGTCATCTGTGGGTTGCTCTGGATCACTTACTATTCTTTGAATAGTACATGTTTCAGTGGGGCAATGTGGAAGGCAAAGCGGCTTATTAAGAGACAGTGATGTACAGTGTGAGGCAGTGGCTGTTCTGGAATGCAATGACTGGAAAAAAAGGCCAAGTTGAACTAGTCCAGCTGCACAAAACAGCCCCAAAACTTTCTTTTCAGTGAGCAGACCTGGCCCTGAGATATACAAATGGGGAACATAAAGCACACATCAGAACCAGAGGGTATTACGTTTATATACACTATTAGCGACTCTACTATCACTCGCCGCTGAAAACTTTGGTGTCCAAATTTCAGAAAGATGTAAAAATTTTCAAGGAAGTGGAGTCAAGAGCTACAAGTGATGTCAGCACAGAGCACTTTACAGATTGAAGATCAATCTATTTAATATGATACAATGATGACTTGCAGGCACCAACAAGGAAAAAGGGATTTTGATAGCAGAGGGTTACTCAGTCTTTCTGAAATGGGCAGAACAAGATCCAACAGAAGCTGAAGCCAGCTAATTCAGCAGAAATAAGACACAGATTTTCGGAAGAACAACAAACTGCCCAAAGATCTTACCACAACACAGGGCAGATTTTTCCCTTACCTCTAGGTGCTCCAATATGTCACGGCTCCTACTTCCAGGCATCAAGCAGAAATAACTGGGGGACATTTTCCAGCCTGCACTGTGCAGAGGGACAGGCTGGGAGAGCATGAAAACCTCGAGCTCTGTGTCTGTGCTTGCCTAAAGGAGAAGGTTTTCTTGGGTTTGCACATCCTGATCCCCTCCGTGCCTTCTACAGCTTTGCTCAGTAGAGTTTGCTCAGGTGTGAGTTTGCCTCAGCTTTGCTCAGGTGTGAGTTTGCCATGCCTTCCCCTCCACAGTATCTGCTTTCTTTTGGCCTCCAGCACTTACAGGTCATTAGGAGAAGAGATTTCTGAGATTTGGTGGGAGGTAGACAGGCACCAGTGGTTTCCAAGTGTTTTTATAAAAACGGATTTCTGACTTACCTCTCTCTTTTTTTTTGGACCAAGGAATGGAAAACGGAAGAAAGTGATTCATAAACCTGATCAGTGGCATCGCCCTAGCTGTGTGCTAGAAGATGAGCTGCAGAACGTGCACTCACAAGCTCTGGGTCTTATGGTCATGGGATAAGCCTAAGCCTATGAGGAAAGGAAAGGAAAATTTTCACTGATTTTGCTGGTGGAAAGGGTGGTTCAATCTGTGCATGCTCGTGCTGGTTAACTGCTGCCAGCTGTCTATTTATAAAGGAACATGACCTAATAAACATTTTCCCTAGATTGGAGGCTGCTGTATGATCAGCACAGTGACACTGGATCGCTTTAGTGGGTGTATACCTGTAGGCACGCTGTTCACACCAGAGTCCCTGTAGGCATAAGCACTCGCTACTAGTCAAGGATCCTCAGCCAGTATGAGCTGTTCCTACAGAAATCAGCAATTCCTGGCTGGGAACTCGTGTCTTTATGTACCCTAGGGACATGGGAATGGCTCAGTGTAGGAGTGAGCCAGCTTTGGTCCAGCAACAACATCAGGAAGACGTGGGAAAGAGGCTTCTGGCCACCTGTGAAAGGAGCAGACAGCCACCAGAGCCCAGCTATGGGCTGATGACCACCCGCACACTCAGTTTCTTCATCCTCATCCCTTCTTTTCCCAGAGTGGCATTTGGGAACCTGGCCAGCCTTCGGGGACCAGCCAGGTGCAGGTGGCCGTACCCGGCTGCAGGGCTGCGAGGGCTCAGGGCGCAGGGAGGCAAGCGGAGGTGTGCTGGTGCGGGAAGGGCTCTCGGGAACGGCTTCGGCGGAGGAGGAGCAGGATCGCCCTGTGCGTGATCGCTCCCAAGAGCTCAGTGGGATGTGTGACCCTGAGATTACCCTTGCAGGAGCACCGGCTCCCAAAGATTGCTGCCGCTTTTCTCTTTATAATGCTGTGCACAAGGCAAAAAACCCAACAAGCAGCAAAGTTTCATTGAATGAAAGTACGACCCATTCAAGGAGGGGACACCCGCTTGTCTGTCCTTGGCAGAGAGAGGTGGCGAGCCTGATGTCCCAACGTCTGTCAGTGCAAGTGTGAGTCAGAAGAAATAAATGCCCTTGTTGTACACAGTCAGTAGCTTCAGTGAGAGGCGAGGGGGGCTCTGCAGTACAGCCTGCTCTGCAGGGGTCTCTGAGCCCTGAGTGGCTGGGGTGACACGGCCCCTCTCCCCCCAAGGCTCTTCTTAAACAATCCCCTTCTGCAGGCACTTGGGCTTGTGGAAGAGAAGCCAGGCAAACAGGAGCACGGCCACCAGCACGAGGGAGCACAGCACCATCAGCCCCACGTAGCTGCCGTGGGAGAGAGGGGGCACAGCGGGCTCCTCTGCAGGGATCATGTTGGTCAGGTTCAGCATGTAGCCCAGGGTCCAGCCCGCATCGCTGCTGCCGATCTGAAATGGGAGAGGACCAGAATCAACGCTGGGAGGTACCAGCACAAAGGGTTGGGCTGCAATTAGTTACCTAGGCAGAGCCCTCTCCGCCACGAAACACACCTTTCCAAGGAAGTGGATCCTTTGCCAGTTCTTTTCAGTGAATTCATAGCCATTTTCCAGGAGAGAGAGGATGTAGGCTCCAGAGAAGCAATATTCGCTCAGGTACTTTTCTTTTATTTGGTGATACGCTGGCTTCACCTAGGGAAGGAGGAAGGCACCAGTCTGTTACACACAGCTTCCTGCTGCTCCAGCTTGTGCCTGAGCATCCACTGCAGGTGCCGGGGAGATCTTCCCCCTCTTGCCTTGGAATTTACCCCCAACCATTTATCCTACAGAGAAATACCAGCAGCTCTTGCCTCCCAGCAGCCCCGGTCCACTGCCACAAGCACTGCTCACCTCATGCCAAGGCCGGGCACAGAAGCTCTCAATGGTGCTGGTCACTTTGTCCAGGGCAACGGGGCTTTGTTCACTGGTCAGGTTCAAAAAGTTCATCACAAAGTAGAAAGCAGAAAAGGCCTGAAGGAGAAAGAATATTTTAACCTGACTGGGCCTAAGCCCGAGCAGGACTGCAGAAATCCCACAAAATAAAATGTTTTTATTTACAGATGGAGAAATATAAGAAGCAACATCTCACACACACAAGTAGGTATATTTTCAAGAGAGAGGTCATTTTGAGATACACCCCTCAGAGCTGAAGAGAACTAAGGACCTCAAAAGGAAGGTGGAGGTAGAAACTTCACTGACCACAGTATCCTGAAGAACTTCAGTATATCCCTCTCGTCTATGCACTGGTGCCAGAGACGGCATCCAGCAAACTCTGCTTGCCATCACATCTGTGATCCCATTTGGGCAAATGAATGAGATGAACATGCAGCCAATATCACCACAATCAGCAGAGGTGATGGTCTGAAAGGACTGTACACAGCCCCAGCACATAATCCGAAGTCCAGAAAGCCCATCTTTGACCATGGCCAATTGCTGATAGGTAGGGAGGAGTTTATGAACAGGGCAAGGGAGTATTGACAGTTCCCCCAGAGAACCTCGCAGCCACTGGAGTCTTGCAGCTCTAGGACTGATGTTCAGTGTGGTGTCACACATGTCGTGTGTTCAGAACGTGCACTGTCTCCTCATCGCGTCTGGGAAGCAGACAGGTGACCTGACGGATTGGTTTCAGTAGCGTTCACACATTTCTGGGTGAATTTCAGACCTGTTACCGCCATTGACCTCAGCAGACAAGGTTTGCAGGAGCAGCATATCATGCACGGCCTGCAGCACGCTCTCCTGCCTCTCGTGCTGGCCATCAGGAGGGACTGCTTAAAAAATGAATCAGGAGATCCTCCAGGAGATGGGTTAGAATGCGAACAGTGCAGTACTGGTAGGCCAGTATTTATTGTGGTACCTCTTACATGTATTTTCCTCACAGCAAGTGCAGCACCACTTTTGCAGTTACATGTCCATAAAGCCATCTTGTAAATGTTCTCCTGCCCCAACCATGGAGAATATACTCTAGCATTACTCTGAATTTCTGCTCTTCTGATATTCGGGTTTATAGAGAGTTGAAGAATGTCAAGACTTACCCCAAAATCCCCTTGTAATGGAGGTAGGTATATCCCATTGAAGGAGCAACTGGAGTAAGGACAATTGGTTTTGTTAAAGAGTTTCTGGATGTTTCTTCGGCACTTTTGATAATCTCCCTCTCCCTGTATGTACAGCTGGCTGAAAGGGAATTGCTTTTTCTTGGCTGACGTACAAGGGTTTTTGAAGAGGTCACTTATATTTATAGTCCTCTGATACCCCTGGTGAAAGCATGGATCAAGGAGGCTGTTGTTCTCCATGGTCTGAAAGTAAAATCAACCCAAGCTGTTACACTTCACTCTCGAGTAACACCCTGGGAAAGAGCTGCAAGGAAGGGTGGCCACAAGTCACAGTACATCACACCAAGATACACACATTGGGTCAAAGTGATGAGGATGGTTTAAGGCATTGGCTGTGACTTGAGAGATGTGGATACCACCGCAGTCCCCCTGTAGGACCCTCAGAAAATTACTTTCAGCTACATTTTGTGAAGCTGCTGTTGATTTGGGATTCTTATAGGTAGTGAAACATCACCCCCCCCTAGTACTTCAGTTAAGCACAGCATGCCTGTTATCCCATTCCCAAGAATCAAGACACCTCAAACCACTAGTATTTTTGAAAATGTTGACTGTCATCTCTTTGGGGATCTGCCCAGTCTTTATGGAGGATAATGACATTTCCCAAACCAGACTAAGGGTTGAGACATTTAGCTGGGACACAGCAACTTTTACAGCTATGTCAAAGCTGGTAGGGTCCAGGAGCTCCACCTGCAACTACAGATGTACTCGCCTGTAGGTCCTCGGCCAGTTTCTGTTGCAGAGCCTGGTCCTTCCCATAGCAGAGAAAGCTGTGTGTGTACACTAGGTAATCCTTGCCATAGAGACGGAAGTAGAGCAGGTTCTCTGGGGACTCTGGAGAGAGTTCATTTGGCACAAAGGTAATCTGTGTTGAGGCTCCTCCGAGGTCTAGTGCTCCTGATGTCTCACTTTGGGACTTCAGGGAATGTAGAAGTTTTGTCCAGCCAGACTTTAAAAAAATAATTCAAAGTAAAATACATACATCAGGCACGGAGAAGATTTATTTGAGAGAAAAAAAAAAAAAAAAAAATCGGGGAGCTGTGAGGAGAGAAGCAGAAGGACAGAACACAGGAAAGGCAGGAAGACCTGGAGGGGGGCACGAGATGAGGGCTAGAACAAGACAAAAGAGAGATGCAGGCTCGGACACGCAGAAGATGGATCATGTCTGAGTGTTTGCAGGAAGACTAAGAATATGAAATCTTATACAACTGTTATGAGAAAAAACAGTCAATTTACTGTTTCAGCTCCCAGCTGATTTATAAGCTCAATAGTAAAGAATCATCATCAAACTTGACAAGCACAGAAATATTTTAGATCAGGAAGTGAGAAGGATGCTGCACCCAAGGAAAATTATCGAAGTTGGTCGTGTTTTATTTCAATGCTTTAAGCCTGACTACAGTGGTACACGCTGATACTTATTGGTATCAGGATGTACTCACAGTAATTGCTGAGGCAAGATGTGCAGCCTCCTGATCTCTGGTAAATGGCTTACGAGGGAAGATAGTGCCTGCGACACCCTCCTGCAAGGCATGATTTACAAAGTGCTGCAAGCTGGTGATTCAAATATGGACTTGACATTGATACAGTACCTGCTTGAAATTGCCCAGCAGGTAGTTAATGGTGATCCATCCATAGGCTCCTTCTTCCTGTCCACTGATGATTCTGGCACCCTGGAAGTTGAAGGGAGCTGAGCGTAGCGTCTTCTCTACTGAGGACAAGACTTTGTCAGCTGCATTTTTATTCTCCAAGCTGGATGAATGGAAGAAAGAATGGAGTGACTCTGGCTGACAGCTCTCTGCAGCCTGTGGGCTTTATTCTGTGTAGGCAGGCTGCAACTCCCCACCAAGTGTTAACTGTAATAGAACAGTCATTCATATGGGTACATCCAGCTCTAACTGGCCACGTCCCTCTCTGTCACACCTTGACAGCACAGCTGCCACCAGCTCTGACACTTACAGACCCTGCAGCTGAGAGTGGGACCTGAAGTATAGACCAGAGCTCTCTTGTTCTCCTGAAGCACATGCCCTGGTAGGGATTGCACTGTGGAGATTCCTCTCACTCTTCGCCATCACCATTACAGAAGGAATCCATGCCCTCTGGTATCCTCAGGGAGATTTCCCAGGCAATACATACGTAAGATCAGCTCCCTGTCCCAGCCAGGCAAGAGGTCTGGGGCACCCCCATGAAAATCACAAATTGGAATTAAAGGAAGGTATGATTATAAAGTTACCTTAGCCCTGATGGTGTTGGGCTGAGTCAAGGTATGTGGGGAGTTGCAACATGGTTGGGCTCAAAAATCCTGGGTCAGGCTTAATACCAGACTGTGGGGGATGTCTGAGCATCGCCTGAGCATCAGCTTGGGCACTGCTACCCTCGTGGTGTCTCTGTGCTGCATGTGGGTGCTGGAGATGATGGATGGTTGGAGTGAGTGGAAATGGACCTGCTGGGCAACCAGGGGAAGAGCCCAGGGAGACTCAGGGCTCAGAGAGGCCAGTGGCAGAAGAGGGTACCTGGGCAGCGTGAGCTGACAGCATTTCCAAAGACTTGGCACAAGAGGCCCCCACTGAGCATCCATGGTGGTCCCAGGAGCAGTGGTGCAGGAGGAGGGGACAAGCCCTGCAGTACCTGAGAAGCCGCATGCCGGCGGTTGCTCCGAGGTAGACGGGTGTCTCTTGGTGCTGCTTTGAGGGAATCACCTCTTTAGCTTGTTCTAGGCACTGTGCCAGAGAGGGACCTGCCTTCTCCGTGTCATGGGAGTAACCTGAGATCCCAGGGCCTGCAAGAAATAGGGACACTTCATTGCTCAAACTCCAAGCATAAGCCCAGATGCTGTCATGAGCAGTCGTGTTAAACTGTATCACTATCACAGGCAGCAACATCAGATTCAACCACCCCATTCCTAAGGAGTTTTAGAAATCCTGCAGCACCAGCTAAGCCTGATGTACGCAGGTATGGCCACAGTGCCCACCATCTGCCACCTGCTCTCTGCAAAGCAGGCTATGAACTAGTGATGAGAGATACAGTGAGACAGATCATTTGGTTAGTATGTCCTGGACATCTGCAGACTCATCTCTGCTTCTGCCTAGGCGTACCCTGGATCCACACCTGAAAATCCTTCACTACGCTGGGTCCTCTGGGGGAAGATGCTGTCATTTGTTTGTGTATTGCATGCTCACCCTACAGCACTGAGTGTTTTGCAGCTATCCCCTTTCATACTAACCCAAAGAAAAATTCGTTGTCCCCTGGTGAATGGACTGCCCCAGGACCAGCGCCTGCATGGGCAGCAGTGAAGCCCGCTCTACGTTTGTTCCAGGTTGTTGCATGCTCAGCATGCTGCTCGTGGCATGGAATAATGCAGCACTGAGCAGCCATCGCAGCAGCTCGATGACACCGTGGCTCTCCCCTGTGCTGCAGATGGGCCTGAGAAGACCCCAGGTAGGCTCTGACAACACCTCTCCTCCCCGCAGAGTGCTGCGATCCATGATGGTCTACTCTCTTCCTTGTCATGTGCATGACTGGGCTTCATTTATGCCTTCCTAAACCATACAATATCTACACAGCAATTAACAGAATAAAAAATAAACCATGACATGTATAAGTTGAACAACCCTGGCCGGAAAGCCCAGTGCCTAGCTTGCACAAAAGCCTTGAGAAAGAGCAAACCGTGCCTTCCCCTCTCGCTGCCTGATGTTCATCGGCACTTCAGCAAGGGTGTGTGCAGACATTTTATTTATTTAAGTGCATTCTTTGGTGTAGTTCTTTCCAAAAAGTACTTACTTCTAAGCATCCTAAAAACAAAGGAAAAAGTAGATCCAGCTTTCCTCCCAGGAGGGTCAGGTACATACATCTCCCCGTGGGAAGTGGTGGGATATACGTTAGCTCACAGATGTAACACTGGTTTCGCTATCAGCCTCTTCCTCCAGGTTTCTCCTCCCCCACCCTTTGGTTGCATTATCTCTTCTTCATCCCGTGCCCCTTCCACAGCTCCCTTTTCTCCTCTTACCTTCGACTTTACACACCTCCACCTGCTGCACCACCCCAGTGTCGTTCTCCTTCTCTGCTGGCCACTCGTACACGTACAGGTTAGTGTGGGACGACCCCGCATCCAGCACAATCCCATACTGTGGGCAAAACAGAGCTGTCATTGCACCTGAGGCACCGAACCAGACACAGCATGCGCTGGTCTCCATACACAGGGGGACCAGAAATGAACAACCTATCTGGCAGCTGTGGGGACATGCTATGCCCTTGTTCTTCTCAGTAGTGCTTTAGTGAAAAGCTTCCATCAAAGGATACAAGAGCAGAGAAGCAGCAAAATTGGGACTGATTACTTCTAGGAGGTGATCCCCTGTGAAGCCATATCTGTTTTTACTGTGAAGATGTAAACTGAGATGTTGAGGTGCATGGGGCCAGAAAGAGAGGTTAGCCAGACCCAGCAAGGGCAGCAACATGTCCTGGAGAGTTGACTATGCACGCCTACACCCCCAGCTTGGCTTGTTTGCCTGTAAGAGTCCCAGCTCATAATACCTTAATATTCTTCGGAAGTGGCTGGTTTTGGGTCACTGCTACAGCAATTAAAGCAATTACAGCCAAAGTAGAGAGGAAACCCAGGATGACTAGAATCTGTCTTGTCCGGGACATCTTTGGTTTGGTACCTGTGACTAGAGCAGAAAAAGGATGTTAGTATCCCAGTAGCCCTTCTCACCTCACACCCCAAAGGTCTTCAGGCACATTCCTGCAATCCCTTTCCACTGTAAAGCATCTGCCTTTGCCCATCTCTGTTCCCATCTCCTGCTCGATGTCCTCGTGTGGGATTTCTTAGAGGCACAGCTCAGCTCTGGTGTCCTGCAGATCTGCTGTCATGGGCTGTGCCACATCTCCATGGGCTGCCCTGTGCCAGGTGGTATGGAAGGAGGACTTCAAGATGCAGCTTATAGTTAGCCTGTCCTTGAGATACCTGCAGGTGACTGAGCAACCGTAAAGCAAACGCATTTGTATGGGGCAAACACCAACTTCTTCTGTAGGTCTGCATTTGGCTTAATAATCCCTCAGAAGCTGAAAGAGCAGACTGCTAATGTACAAACAGCATAACCTTGTGGAACCCAAAGCTTTAACCCCTGCGACATTTTGTCCTAGTATACTTTGTGCTTCAGTTTTTTACAGTGTTTATAACCATTTACAACGTCCTCCTCACTGGTAATGCATCTAGGAAGTCTAACACTAACATTTCAGTATGTGGCAGTCAGTTCAAGCAATGCTGTCCTGCACATTGGCAATGCGATATAGAAAATATGATCTGCACTCCACAGGGTATTTAAGAAATCCATAGAGATTCTCACAAGACCAGTAAATTACGACTAACCTGTATTTGCAGAATTGGCATAATATGGTTAAAATGACAGGCTTTGCAAAACTTGTACTGGTCTGGTTCCTTAACTGTTACTGATATATTTGGCGTGACGTGTCTAACAAATTAAGATTTTTCTGGCTTGAAATACATGGTTAACAGTAGAATTCTGTAAAAAAAGCCACTTATGGCTGATGGAAATAATTCACAACCAATATGGCAGTCGAGATTTCAGAACCAATATACATATACCTGCATTTGTTAGTGGCTAGCGTGATGCTATTTTATATTTTCCTGCTTTGGTTTCTCCTTCATATAGCCCATGGTGGAAATCTGACTTCACAACTTAGGCTCAGCAAGTTTTGGTATTTTTAAACAAAATACCATCTTACAACATGAAGCTCTAGAAAGGGTAGCAGCAAAAATGTTTTTCCAGATTTATAATCTAGCTGTAAACTCAACACTTACAGCTAACAAATAGCTTTGGCACTCTAGGAGACACATCTGCTCCCACTATGACATGAAGTCCATTTCTACCCAGACTGATGCTCCATATGCAAAAGCACTGATTGTCTGCTCGCACGGGTACTAGTTTTTCTCCTCTTTATGCACAAATACTCTAGGAGATGTTTAGAAGTACATTATGGGTCACCCAAGGTGACAATACCCCTGTGCAGGCAACCACATCGACTATCTTCACGCTCCAAGAAGGTAAGGTGACTGAACCTGCTCTGCATCTGCATGCCAGAACTGCAGTTCCAGAGATCATTCTCCAGCCCTCAGGTGATACTGGGTCAATGCTCCAAATCCATCCTGGCACACCACGTCATGCATGCAAATATGAAAAGCATTCAAGTTCTGAAGAGAGTCATCTTCTAACCACTCTGTTTTCACACGAAAGGTGGTCCCAGGCATCAGAACTATACAAAGTGTTACCCAACTTTACAAATGACCCCAAATCCTAGAGTTACTTTCAGAAGTTAGCCCAAGTGAAAAGAAGCAACGCACCTCTGGAATCCTCTAACTGTAGACAATAACGTCCTCCCACTTACCTAGAGAACATGGAACCTAAATGTGCTAAGACAACTTGTTTTGAAGACCTCCTCGCGGGCAGGTCCATTGGAAGCCTTGCATTGACCTGGAGCTCTGTGCTCCCTCTCATCGCGTTCATGTGTAAATCTGCTGAGGCTGACTGTGAAATTTGGAAGCTTGTTATGCTCGCGTTTTGTGAGTGCCTGTTAGAGGCACAGCATGCTTGCCAATATCTCCAAGAATGCAGCTTAAAAAAATAGTCTAGTGCACATACCAGACAGTAGGAGGTAAGAATGCATTTTATACAGCTTTATTCAAAAAGGCCCCAGAACTCATGGCCTGAAGTGATTAGAAACAGCAGAGCATGACCGCTGGGACTTTTCTTCTTATTGGAGAGAGCAGTTCGCTCAGGTTATGATAGCACTGAGCATGTCTGCTGAACAAAAATTATTTTAACACTAGAAAAAGGAATAAAACCAGATACTATAATGTAAAAATAGCTGCACAGTATAGGTATGAATATGCTTGAAAACTGAAACTGCTGCTGACAGTTGCACAGCACATCCACGTAATTATTGCCACCCTCACTCTAAGATCTTGCCTAGAGGCAGCCACTAACAGCTTTGTTGGGTGTTTACTGTCGTAGGAAGGAAGGATGGGTGACTTTGCATCATTTCTAAGACTTTCAAACTTCCTGTTGCCATGGGTGTTGTTGGTCTGCTGTGTCTTTTCAGCAGCCACACTCTGAAAGTAGCAGCGTTAGCAGCAAAGCAGGAACAATTTTCTCACTGTAATGGACCATGCCAATAAACAGCTGTAGAAATCCCTTGTCTGTAGGCAGAGGCATAATGATAATTGTCTGCATCCCACCTGCAACCTGAGATTAGTCATTTTTTTCCAAGGCACATTATTTCCTTAACCTTGAACGTGACTTTAGCCCGAATTTTAGCTCAGTATCATGAGCACTTTTCAGGACTCTGGGGCTTGTAGATATGTGATTTCACTGCTGTATCCCATACCAGAGTATCCATCTGTGTGAACTCTAATGCTACCAAGCAGCATTTTTTTGAAATGTTTCATACAAGAAAAGGTACAAAATGATAAGCATATTCCAGAAGGTAGCCTAGCAAAGCAGTAACCTTCCAAATAGCACTCAAAGCATACAGACTTGAATATGCGATTATTTAAAAAAAAAACAAAACCAAACCACAACATTGCAAATCCACAGATAAAGAATTCAATGTAAGTAAAATAAAACTAACCTGCCATTTGCTCAGAAAGGTGAGGTATTTGAACAAGTTCCCTTTTCTACACACTTGGTTACCTCTGTCAGCTCTCAGCATAATTGCAGGTCCTGCAGCGGCTAAAGATTTAACTTATTCCCTAGACTCCTCCAGCTCCTTTGCACCCAACGTTCATGTCACTGAATGCCGTGCAAACACTCCTCAGTCTCCAAGCGGGGCAGTACTTGACACCTACTGCCTCTGATTGCCAGGCCCCAGGACTTTTTTTCCATTAGCAGTTTTCCTCACCTAAATATTAAGCAGTCATGATCTTCTATCTCTGTGCCCAGCCAGAACCCAAATAGAGTCAGATCTCTGCTCTTTCTCCCATACTTCCCACTGTAAGTGGTGATAAACACATCAGGTAAGGCCGTAAGTGGGCACAGAAATGACACTGCTTTTCTTCTTCCCCGCTCAAACCTCAGCGCTGCCTGGTGCTGGAGCCCTGCCTGGCCGCGCAGGCATTAAGCACTCTCCAGATGCTGGAGCACAGCCCAGCTGCTCAGGCATCTCTGTTTCTAATTTTGGTCTCTTTGTTTTTTTNTTGTAGGGGCTACCACTGGTTCCATCCAGTGATTGGTGCAGGTCCCAGAACATAAATGGATCTAATATCCCTTCTGTCTCTGAGTTAGCTATCAACTGAGAATGATGTTGGCAGCCACTCCAGCTAACAGCAGTTTTGCTGCAGAAACCCTGTTGCTCTCGGTGAATAACCCAGGAAGGACCACACCAGCGTGGGAAGCAGCTCTGTGTGAAGGCAAGGAAGCAGGATTGTCCCCAGTGTCTTCCAGAGCCTCAAGACAAATAGGAAACCGCTCCTCCAGCCGACATCACGCTAAGTCACTGGCAGCTCTGCACACCAGGAGAGGTCACTCATAGCCGAGGCTGCCCACCTCCCAACTCCCTTCTCACCAAACAAGACTTAGCAACAAATGTTAAAAGGACTCAGGCAACCAGCTGCTTTTAGAGATGCAATAAGGAGAGGCTAAGGCTGGCTTAAGGACTCAAATTAAGATTGTCAAGTAGAAGAGGAGAGATGCTGTGCATAGTCCAAAGCCATGCGCAGTTCAGATAACCTCACTGTGACCCATCATCTTCAATAAATACAAATACTGTTGTAAGCTCTGGCTTAGCACAACAGCTAAAGTTGATGTTTGCTCTTTCCTTTGGATGCTCACTCTCAGCCTGTTACAGAAGGGATCACAAGAGGCTGTACTGCAAGGCCATCACTCAACCTCACGTACTACTTCAGACACAGGATCCTCGACCATCACGGCCAGTGCTAAGTCAACCCAGTGCCTCTCCTATGCAATCCCAGCAAACCCACATTTGATCATGTTTAATGAAACTAGCCCTGCTGCATGCTGTAAGCAAAGGGAGTTCCAAGACACATTGCCTGCTGCCCACAAGGCCTGGAGTGACGACAGAGAGTAAGATGGCGCCTTACAAATCCTGCCCATCAGCTGGCAGCTACCTCTGCTGCTCATCACCCACGTTGCTGCTGCTGTCTGTTGGGAGTCTCTCCAATAACTACTTTCCTAAGCACATGTCCAGTCTTTGGCGGGGCGGGGGGGGGCTGCTGGATGCTCATCCAATCACGTACCCTAGCAGATAGGAATATAGTCTGTGGAACTCCTGAACCTAAACATATCAGAGAGACAGAGCGCAGTGCTGAGAAGTCACTGAATTATGACCCATCACAAAGGGAAACGGGCATACTTGAAGACTGAGAAACTGGGAACAGTATGGACTGAAATGAGTCAGATGCCACCGTATTTTTAAAGCAAGGAGCAATGCCTTGCCTGCCTGACTGCCAGCTGAAAGAGCACAGGAGCCCATGGCTGAAGGGTGCCTGAATCCCTCAGCAGTGTGAATGCATCCAGCGCCTGTGAGCGGCTCTGTGGCACAGGGTGCGGAGCTTGGGCAGAAGGAGCATCCCTCAGGGCAAGTGCTTGCAGGTGAACATCATCCAGGTCAGCAGAGAGCCCGGTAGACAGAGGCTCTGGCAATGCAGCCTGTGTACATTTGCTCACTGCAAGAAGTCATGTCTATGAAGTTCTGCCAGCAGTAGTGATTGCAGGGAAAGGGGATGGGAGCAGTCCGTGCTGCCGTTCAAGGTGGATGGGGGGGATGCACATTAACGACCCATTGAGGGAAAATGAGCTTTTGGTAGTGACAAAGTTTGTCAGGCTGAATTGCGCACTTGGGGAGGTTGCTGAACTTACATGAGGTTTTGAGCCACACTAATTAAGAGGTACTCCTGTCTTCAGACTCACCACAACCAAACATCCAACCTGCTGGAAAGCAGCTCTGTGGAAAGGGACCTGCTGGACAGCAGGATGATCATGAGGAGCCAGCAATGTGCCCTGGTGGCCAAGAAGGCCAATGGCATCCTGGGGTGCATCAAGAAGAGTGTGGCCAGCAGGTTGAGGGAGGTCATCCTCCCCCTCTACTCTGCCCTGGTGAGGCCGCATCTGGAGTACTGTTTCCAGTTCTGGGCTCCCCTGCCCAAGAAGGACCAGGAACTGCTGGAGAGGGCACAGCAAAGGGTTATGAAGATGATTAGGGGACTGGAACATCTTTCTTATGAGGAAAGGCTGAGGGATTTGGGTCTTTTTAGTCTGGAGAAGACTGAGGGGAGATCTTAGCAATGCTTATAAATGCTTAAAGGGAGGGTGCCAGGAGCGTGGGACCAGTCTTTTTTCAGTGGTGCCCAGTGATAGGACATGAGGCAACAGGCACAAACTTGAACAGAGGAAGTTCCATCTAAACATGAGGAAGAACTTCTTTACTTTGAGGGTGGCAGAGCACTGGAACAGGCTGCCTAGAGAGGTGGTGGAGTCTCCAACTCTGGAGACATTCAGAACCTGCCGGGATGCCATCCTGTGCAACCTGCTTAGGTGACCCTCTCTGGCAGGGGGGTTGGACTAGATAAATGATCTCGAGAGGTCACTTCCAACCCCTGTCATTCTGTGATTCTGAGTCTATAAACACTTGGAAGAGCCATATTGCTTCATTTATCAACACTACTCTGAAACCTTCTCTGTCCCCATCTGACTTCTTATTCATTCTTCCCCTGCCTTTTTCATTCAAACATGCTCTTGTCCAAATTATCTAGGAAGATTTTGTGGCAAAATAACGTAAACCACCCGTTTCAGGCCAAAATCGTGGAAATGGTTTTTCTTAGGCTGGCGAGAGGCTCAGGTTTGTCTTAGAATGTAAGTACAAGCACATATACAAGAAGTCATTTGATTTCATTTAAGAGGTTTTACTTCAGAATATCAGGGAAGGACCCTGAACATGTTGAAATCAGAATTCAAGCTCCAGATCAGGATTTTACATCACGTTTTACAGCTGCTAAGTGGAACAATGTGCGAGGCTCTGCTCCAAGTTTTAATTATTCATATGGCAAAGATCATGGCCTAAATACTGGTGTGATCTCCTTGTGTCGCTATACACAGTTATAAATACACATTTACTGGATTATGTTTTTCCTGATTAAATACTTATAAGTGCTGAAGTACAAACACTGAAATGTCAGTGAAATTGATAATCCAAACAATGTAATATGGTTTTTTTGGATGCTGTCTTTCAGAGACATTTGATACTTTGAAATCACACAGCCCTACACATCTCAAACCCCAGCAGACTCCTATGGATCTAGGCTATGCAGCCGGGCAGAGTGCTCGAACTAGTCTGTGCTGTGTGTCAGTGAGCTGGAAGATGGAGTAAAGAGTGCGCCTATATCTGTGATAATACCAAGTCGGGAGCAAAAGCATGCTGACACATAGGACTGGAATTCAAAATAAATTTGATAAATAGGGGAGAGCCTAGGGAAAACATCCAACTCACTTTAGTAAGGACAAGAGCAAATATGCCATTTAGAAAATAGCCACCACCCAAAGACAGCATGGTCAGCAAGCGGTTAAGTAGCACTTCCAGAGAAAACATTCTTGCAGCTATAGCAGTTTGCAGCAATCCTTCCCTCCATCTAAGCTGGTAAAGCCTCCTATGAAGTTCAATGCCCAATTTTGGACACTGCCTTTCAGGAAAGATGTAGACCACTTGGAGAAACTTCAGAAGAGAACAAAAGGAAAGATCAGAAGTCTGAAAACTTGACCTATGAGGAAAGATTGAAGTAATTGTGTTGCATAGTTTAGAAAGAGAAGAACAAGGGAGACACATCAACCGTCTTCAGCCAAATGAAGTCTCTATCTGCCAGTGCTGTTGTAGCTGATCCTGCCTCAGGGCAAGGGTGGCTCCTGGACTTTCTCCCAGCAATGTTTCCTCGGTCAGAATGCAGGGAGTTAGCAAGAAGAGGGTGATGCACTCCTAAGTCATGCTGTTAGTAAAGGCCAAGCAATGCGTATGCTCTCCTCATGGGACAGAGCTGCAGTTGAAGAAATCTGTTCTTTCTCTCCCCCAGCAATGCTTCAGGTTGCATCCAGACCTAATTCAGCCATGCCAACCACCCTGCTATATGCTATCCATACGTACAGCATTGCTTGGGGTGGGAGCACCTCATCCTTTTGCTGCTTTTATAGTCGTGACTGGGACATGGCCCTGGGAAATTGCACAGGACACATTGGAGGATCCCTGTTTTTCCTGGGAATAAGAAAAAGCACACGGCAATCCTGGAGAGCTGGAGGGTGCTAGAGGCTGCAAAAGCCAAGCAGCAGCAGCAGCAAGAGACAGACACACTGTGAGCAGGCAGCACACAGGCCCCTTCTCTCCCTTCCCGCGCAGCCAGCGGCGGCACAGAGGGGCTTTGTGCTTGGGGCAGTCCCATGGCACTGCTTACACTGGCCCTGCGGCGTGGGTTTACTGCCGGAGGGGGTGATGTCCGGGGGGTTCTGGGCGGGAGCCCCTGCGACCCGCGCTGCCCCACCAACAAACCCCCCATTCACCCTGTGCACAAAGTGGATTCCCCTGTGGGGGACCTTCCCACGGTGCCCGGCAGTGCTGGATGCGCTGCTCAGCCTCCCCGGCTGCTCTGCAAGGCACTCGCACCACCTCGCATCCCTGCATCATGGCCCCTCTCCCTTCCTATACTCCATGTCCCACCAAAGCTTTCCCGATGCCTGTCCATTAAATAGTCCCTCTATAGGAAGATATTCTTCTGGCTGACATCCCAGGGGTCAGACTGACATACTCAGTATTCTCAAATACAACCAACAAATGACAGGATACCGCTGACACACTGACCTTTAGACAGTTATTTTTCACATTTATATGATGTTTACTGGGCTTCTAAGCCTGTACCCTATTTGTACTAATTTCTTGAGGATTCACATATCAAAGAGGTTTTCAAATCAGAAGAAACAACTGTTACCAGTTACATCAGTCTCCTACCGGGCAACTTCTGGTATTAATTTGCTACCAGCCCATCAAAGGTATATTTTAACTGGGGAAGATTTATTGCCATTACCCACAAAGCTTGAAGTTTCATCAGAAAATATCCAGTGAGTTCAAGACAGCTTCCTCCTGCTCCCCAGCTTATCACCTAAGTTGTTGCTTGAATATACTTGGCTATCACATGATGTGAAGACATTTGTTTTTCTTTCAGTGAGAAAAGTAGCATCAAGCACTGACACCTTTTCAATTTTGTTATTAGCGATAGTTCTAATATGTTGACTTGCAATGGGCCAATGGTGCTGCTAGGCTTCCTTTTGTGCTCAATACCTTTAAATCCTTCTTTGCTCGTCTCAGATGCCTAGCCATAATTTTTCCCTATGCTTCTTTTGACCATCTTCTATGCTTTCCAACTTTAAATTGGCATTAATCGCAGCTTCCTTTTTTCCCCCTAAATATGCATCTTTTAGAGATGTTATTATTTTTCAAATTAGCATAACTTTCAACTGTTGGATTAAGGCTTTTGGGAAATAGAATAAGAATTGAATAGGCTGCTTCCGATTAGCATTCCTATCTGACTATTTTAAATACTCGCTGATTCAGCTCAAGTATTTTGAAATTTGGCAAATCACTTCTTTTAAGAGCTACTAGATTTTATTTGTTGAAACAGAGTAAGTGTGCATTACTTGTATAATAATATGTAACTCTCATAGCAATGTTTCTTTCTCTATCAAGATTGCGGCCAATATACATTTCCCTTGTGCTGGAAGTAATGCATTGCAAATTATGAGATGGTCACCCTTGGTTTTGAGGAATTACCTGTCGTTCACTAAAATCCACCATCATATCAGCTTTCTTCATCCCTATATAGACAGTCACGCACCTTGCATCCTGGTTGGTAATGGGCACTAACCTTCATCAGCTTTGGTCGCTTGTTCTCAGTTCAGCCCCAGGCAGCTGTTGTGTATGACTACTTAGTTATTGTTGTTGCTATTAAAGACAGCAGGGCCGCTGCTTTAATAGGAAGATCGGTGATGTGCGAATCACATCACCGACCCAGTACAGCCCACCCTTCCATGTGCCACATCAGCCACCCGCACCAGGGGGATGTAGAAGTTGCCATGGCAAAAGAGAGGAAATAGCCTCCACAACAACCGTTCCCCGCCTTCAATATGCATTTTTGGTCAGCAAGTTCAGAAACTTTCTGGAAAACACAAAGTTCTGCGCACTGTAAATACTGCTACCCCCAACAGGAGGTTCTGGCAGGGGACCGACCGCAGAGAAAACACATCCAAACCCCTCACCACCCACAGCATGCCTGGCGCTTACAGCAGTGTCATAGAATCATGGAATACTTTGGGTTGGAAGGGACCTTTAAAGGTCATCTAGCCAACCCCCCTGCAATGAGCAGGGACATCTTCCACTAGATCAGGTTACTCAGAGCCCCGTCCAACCTGACCTTGAATGTTTCAAGGGATGGGGCATCTACCACCTCTCTGGGCA
>VZSZ01012436.1:116100-130295 GCA_013398815.1 Ibidorhyncha struthersii
CCCCCTGTCCTATCGCAACAGGTTGTGCTAAAAAGTCTGTCCCCATCTTTCTTATAAGCCCCCTTTAAGTACTGGAAGGGCGCAATAAGGTCTCCCTGGAGCCTTCTCTTCTGCAGGCTGAACAACCACAACTCTCTCAGCCTGTCCTCACAGCAGAGGCGCTCCAGCCCTGTGAGCATCTTTGTGGCCTCCTCTGGACCCACTCCAACAGGTCCATGTCTTTCCTGTGCTGAGGGCTCCAGAGCTGGATGCAGTACTCCAGGTGGGGTCTCACCAGAATGGAATAGAGGGGCAGAATCACCTCCCTCGACCTGCTGGCCACACTGCTTCTGATGCAGCCCGGGATATGGTTGGCCTTTTGGGCTGCGAGCGCACATTGTTGGCTCTTGTCCAGCTTCTCATCCACCAGTACCCCCAAGTCTGTCTTGGCAGGGCTGCTCTCAATCCCTTCATCCCCATACGTCCTCTCCACTGACATCTTCTGCCTCGAAGGGGCTGAGGCCACAAGCCCCTCACCACGTCACAAGGACATTTTTCTCTGAATTGCAGATTCCTGGGATTGCCCTGTATGTTGAGCAACACGACTGCTTTCAGGGCCTCACTTCCCCAGCTTCCAAATAACAACACAGCTGCCCAAAGTGCCGCATGTGAGCAAACAGAGCAGCTGCCTGTGCTGCTGCAGCCAGTGGCAACATGAGCTTCCCAAGTATTTCTGCACAGCAAAGCAACTAGCTTTTTTCCTGAAGTTTCACTTCCCACTCAGGACCAAAAACCACTGGAGACCGACTGCAGAAGCACAGACACTGTGCCGGGCTGGTGCAGCATCAGCAGAGCCACGGGCAAAGCCCCTGGTCGATGAGGCCCTGTATGCGGAGGGACAGATGATGCCCATTCCCGCGCAGCCCCGCGTGCGAGCGCATACGCTGGTAACCGCCGTGGTGCTCATCTGTGCCTGGGATTTTGCCACCCCTTGCAAATGTGATTTCTGTCACAGGTTTTTGCTCTTTTAGAGGAGCACATCTCAGGCCCGCAAGATACCCAGTGAGTTTTTCCTCCCTTTACATGCTTAGTACCCACTTGCAGCAGAGAAAACTGTAGGGACCTTCCCTTTGCACGTAACTCTAGCAGACAAAGTGAAAGGCCTCTCGCGATCCAGGCAAGGCAGCAGTGCCGCTGCCTCCTTTTAGTAAGCCACGGTTAAGGCTGCATGCATAAAAGAGAGAGTGCTTTAGATAAACACTTCCAGATTTGCCCCCGTACCTCCAGCTGTCAGCACTGGTATCTCCATTCCTCATTGCAGAGCACCGGACAGGGAACAGCTGGGATAGTTTCTGTCTCCTGCTGAGGAGCGCATCCACTGTCCAGGCTTTGCGGAAAAATATACTGATTTCTCAGAGGTCAGCTTTCATAACTAGGATTCCCACAAACCATGAGGAGAATTCAGCTCATGATATTTGGCATGAATACCACACTCTGTTCCTCATGCTGCTACAATTTCCATTTCAAATAGCAGGAAACAAATTACCCTGTGGTATTTTTCGGGACGACCAATGGGAAGGAACATGGGACCAAAGCCTGTTGCGGGGCACAGGCCTTGACAAAGTTCCTGAGCGTAAGAGAAGGAATACTTCTTGGAGGTTACAAAGGTAATAAGTTAAATAGGAATATAAATTTTCATGGTCAGAAGAGCACCTTGCAAGGGCTGGAGCCTCACCCAGACATGGAACAAAAGAGCAAAGGAGTTTTGCTGGATGAATGGGCTGGCACAGGGTGTTGTTATTCTCTAAAGTTCACATTACTTATTACCAGGACGCACCGTGAATCCCGGGGAGAATTAGGCTCAGAAAAGGAAACCCATTTACAGTCAAACTGTAGTTTGGCCTTCAATTTGTATGTCTTCATTACTCTCTGACCCCCCTCCATCCCCCAAAGTCCTTGCCTCAAATAGTTCAAAATGGAAACATGAAATATTTTGGATAAGGCAGCTTTTATACACATTTAAAGAAGCAAACTCTTTACCTATATTTCTCAAAGTGGTACAAAAATGCAGTTTAAAAACACAGCCTCCAGTATAAGACTCGCAGTTACAGCAGCAGTTTCTAGAACATAAAATCCACTCACGCTCCTGCGTGAAGTGCTAACACAGAGCGGTAACAAGGACAAGGAACGGTCCCAGCAACCGTCCTGCTGCCAAGTGCCCGAGCTGCCCTGTCTGCGTGCGTTACGCACAAGGGGCTGCTGCAGGGGCATGAAACCACCGCCGTTCTTGGGTGAGCGAGCAGCCCCCAGGCATCCGCAGAGACTGCACCCAGGACTGGGCCCAGCAAACAGACATTATCACAGCTCTGACTTCTCACTGCATCTCCCCCAGAGGAGTCAGAGCACGAGCCGCTCGCTGTTCCCAGCAAGAAGGTGCAAGCAGGGAAGTCCCAAGCTTTTCTGTAACACTTGCCTCCGGCTTTCTGCTCCACGCTCTAGCCTGTGTGTCCAAAGATGCTTACCGGGACAGAGAAATCAACACTCTCCACTGCCAAAAGCCAACAAAATGGAGGTTACTCCAGCTGAAGAAGCGACAAGCTTGTGATACGGCCACTCCAGCAAAGGGGATGGATTTCTAGCATGGAAAAGAGCCGCCGGCTGGCTCTGTCAAGATGAGCACAGCCCCTCAGCAGCAGGAAGGGCCAGCAAACCTGGGCCCATGCAAAAAGCAGCTACGGGTCTGCTGCTTCCCTGCCACCACTGCCTTTCCCAGCCTCTCTGAGCGCCGTTCTCCCTCTGGCTGCAGGAGGTCTCAAGCTCAAGCCAGAGCCCACCTTCCAACCGCAGGATCTCCAGCCCAGCTGCAGTGCTTGCAGAAGCAGAGAATTGAAAAGGTTATTTATTAACAGCTCTGGGAGAAAGGAGCAAGAAAGAACAAATCCATTTATAAAACAGCTAAAGAGAAAACTTGTGACTCTAACAGTCTCCTTTGTAATTCCTAAGTGTGTCCTGGCGCTGCCCTGGCTTCGCTTCTTCTGTTGCTGAATCAGCAGAACAGCCCCACTTGTGCAGTAAATAGCCTGATAAGGGCAGAATAGTTCTGAAGAAGAAAGTGCTAACTTACGCTGTGTCCAGATTTTTCTTGGCTTCTGCTAGAATTTGGGAAGACTGATAATGGTCAACTTTCCCACCACTAAATACCAAGCAGTGACTCACACTAGCATCTACCTCTGCGATCCAGGACATATGCTTTCCTCTGGGACAAGGTAGAAACAGGATAAAGAGAGAAAACTCATGCAAGAGCTGTCTCAAACAATACCAGTCAGTGCTAGCTGAGCTCTCAGATAGGATCATACGAGCCCTGAATATTTTGCCAGACTTTTTCCTTTGATAACATTTCTCCAGGGGGAAGTAGAACAAAAATAACAAAACACTGTTCTGTTTAACA
This sequence comes from Ibidorhyncha struthersii, assembly GCA_013398815.1. Lineage (NCBI taxonomy): Eukaryota > Metazoa > Chordata > Aves > Charadriiformes > Charadriidae > Ibidorhyncha > Ibidorhyncha struthersii. Next base: position 119,528 of record VZSZ01012436.1, read on the forward strand.
GTTACCCATAGCAGAGAAAAACTGAGCTAAAGTTTCCAACAATTATCAGTACAAAATCTTAAAATAGGCATGCAATGTACCGTTTTTTAATTTAAAACTGGCTGGGATAAGAGCTCTATCATGTGGATTGAAAGCCCTATAAGAGGACAAGGCAACATATCAAGATGACAAGACATGTTAGAACAACAGCATTAAAATGCTCAGTATAGCACTGGTATGGACGAAGGAGCAAAGGCCTCAAGCAGAAGCGTCAAACTACACTGTAATTCATTGGAACTGCACATCCAGGGAGGACAGATAAATAATGTCCAAGGTATCTATGGAAACCACCATCCTACACAGGAAACAATAAAACTTGGAAAAAGAGAAGCATGAGAAAAATAACTCAAACTTCAGATACTCATAAGGACAATAACGCTAATTGAAAGCAGGACTTGATCCCAAAGAGATGGGGGCTCACTCAAAGAGATGTGAAGTATGAAAGCGAGGGCTAGCAGGCTAAAGGAGAAATAGGAGCTGTATGATAACTCTGCAAAGAGAAATCTGTGGGGCTGCCTCCTCAGAGCAGATGTGGGAGCCCTAGCTTTAAAATCCATCTATAAACTGGCTGGTCTCCCACACCACCCTTGTTCAGATGACTCTCAGCAGTGGGTCTCCTCCTGGGCCACAATCTGCTCACCCTTTACATAAACACAAGGGAAGTCAACTTATTTTGTGTGGGAACAGTGAAGGCAAAAGGCTGGTGAGTAGTTTCAGCTTTGCACTTTCCATCACTGAAAGCATCTGACAACTTTCCTTGCCCTCCTGTATTGTCTGGTTTTGCCCAATAATTTTCAGCCCTCAGAGCCTCTCACAGCTCAATTTGGACCTGACTACATTTTTGTACCACCGATCACACCAAAACAAAAACTTCTTAAACTCTGCTGAGCTTACCAGTTCTAAACAAAGGTTTCACATCTTTTTCTCATTTAAGAATAGAGTAGCTTTTAACATAGCTATGATACAGGACATTAATGTAGCAACAGTGCAAGACCTTATGGAACAGGAAGATGATCCCTGTTTCAAAAAATCACTTCATTTGCACTCATTTTCTTATCCACACTCTCTCCCCCCATACTCACAGGCACTGAGCTCGCCCAGGTGCTCCAGCAGGATCCTGTGCGTGATGGGACCAAGGGTGCCAGGTGCCAAGTCCTCACCACATCTCTTGGGTTCCTCTTCAGTGGCAAACTATAAATTTTTGAGCGTGTCTTTTGCCATCTTGAGGAGCTAACTGTTATTACGGCATGGTACCTTTGCCTCGAAATCTCTCTTCATTCCCCGAGAGCCCTAAGACAGGTGGCTGCTCAGTGCTTTTCTTCCCCTCATTATGGGTGCCTTAGCTCCCACCATCTGCCTTCCTGCTGGGAGAGGAGGACTTGCACACAGGATGTGCTGCGACCTTGTTGTTATCCTTCTGTTATCGGACCACAGTTTTTTTCTCCAAGGAGTCATCTGCACAGGGGCTTTATCGGCACCCATGCCTTCTTCTGACAAGGCTGCTGGGCTTGTCGCAAACACCACATTTGTCAGCGTTTACCCAGTTTTAGTGCGGTCAGTCACATCCTCGGTTATCAATACAGACCATTCTTTTAACACTTGCTCTGTTGCTTCTCTAGTCTTCTCTCTCACACACACTTCCATTCGTGTTTCCCTCAGGCCAGTTGTAGTATTTCTGCTTCTTCAGCTGCATGCCTGCCTTACACACAGTGTGCCAGGACCTTTGTTTCACAGGCTATCATCGTGGCTGTGAAGAGGTCTCCTTGGCTTGGTTAGGTTATGGGGGACTCTAGTAACAGCAAAGGAAGCAGATTTTCAGGCTGGTCTGGGGTCTGCTCTGCTGCTCGAGTGCAGCCGTGTCTCCCGCACACAACTGGCGGCACAGCACGCACGAGCACAGCACCAGCGGCGGTCGGTTGGAAATTAGAGGATGCTGAAATCCCAGGGAGGAACAATGCAGCCTGTCCCTGGGTGTCACTACCAGACTCACCACGAGGGATTTTTAAACAGTTTACACCCAAGATGTCACTGACAATGTTAGAGCTGGAGCTGTTTTTAGCCTGTCATGTGCTGAGCAGCTCCCTGTGACAGTACGGGGTGAGACCATTGTCACCACTGTAGTGCAGACCTGCTAGTGTTCCTATACCCAGGCTCACAGGGCAAGGCTGGCATTAACCTCAGCTTCCCCCATAAAGCTCCTGGTGAGACAGGATAGCTGCAATTATCCCACAGCAGAACCACAAGACACACAAGAACGCTTTTGTGCGCACACATTTTCTCATGCTCATGTCTCAGCCTTATGAGTCCAGCCTTCTCTCAGCACATTGACACCAAGCAAGGCCAGGACTGTCTCACTACTTTCCCACTATTCCCAGGCTCCCCGTGACTCTGTGGCTTTCAGACTTGGCTCCACCTGTCTGCCCACAACATATGGGGAGCTAATACCAAACAGGTAATGCTGGAGCCAACCATCATACTTTTCTGTCTCTTGAACCTCAGCCTTTCCCTAATAACAAATCATAACATTTAAATTTGTCAGAGTGCTTTCCACGCATATACTGCCAAGCAGTTTACAGAGGTCAGCACCATTAGCCCCATTTCCCCAGGTGACGAAAAAGCACAAGAGAGCAGCAAATAGCCAGCCTGATGCTCTGTCCCCTGGACCACCTCATCCGTGTGTCTGGGAAGCTCTCACGAACCAGGGCTCGCAGCACGCTGCCTCCCGCGGAGAAGCAGAGTTCCCAGGGTCCAGGGAAAGGGCAGCACGCTTTGGCTACACCTACTCTTCAATTCATCTTGCGTCATTTTGATATGTTCTCTTGTGTTCTGCCAGACTCACAGCAACTTGGTCTTAGTGGTCTAGTAAAGTACCACACGACTCGTACTACAGGATCTGTTTAGCTCTGCTATAACTTTAAAAATGTGGGAAAAATGGAAAACGTCCTTGAGGTTAGGAGAAACATACTGAAAAAGAGGAACTCAGGCAGCGGAGCCTTATAGCAGGAAAGAAGGCATTCTTTGTGTTTCCTTCCCACAGTCTGACTTCAGGAGTGGAGGTAGGAGAAACCAACAGAGTAAGAGAGTTGTTTACTACTTTTATAAAGGAGTTAGGAACTACCTAACTGCGTTATATATAATCTCTATGAAACGCTAGTAAACCTAAAGACTAACTGCTACACCACACACAAAAAAATCCAGAGATGTGGTTTGCAGTAGATTACAATGCAAATTTGCGGTTGCAGTCTCCTAAGAAGTAAACGGGCAGAAGAGGCTCTCCAAGATCCCTATTTACAGCAGGGCATCTATTCTCAGCAAGGCTTATAGGATCCGATTAGCATTCTCACAGACACCAAGTGGCCACAACACTAGAAGGTTCTTAAATTGGTAGTGAAATTACTAGCCACTGGAGCTGAGACATGCTTTGTAACCTAAAAAGCAACCGTAAAATTACTGTCTTTAACAAGGAGTTCATAGCACGGGGCCAGGTTCTGTTGTAAAACACTGTTTTAAGATGAAGTGCAAAGGCTTAACTTCACAGTTGGCTTAACTCCTCTGTTTGCTCTGCCACAAAAAGGGACTATGCCACCTCTGTCTTTTGCTATTGTTCTACCTTGCACTTGTAGAAGTGCAGATTCTTTTATTTTTTTTTATATATATATAATTATTATTATTATTTTTACCAGGCTACTCGTCAGATGAGTTAAGTTCTCTGGTCAGAGTGACACAGCCATGAGCGCAGTGTGGCAAGGGAGCAGTGGTCTGAGTGTCCTTTACATCAGGCAGGGTAGACGTAGCTCAACCCTGCCTCATGTGTTAAAACCACTTGCTAAACCCATTTTTAAACTTGCAGCTGATTCATTTCAAAATATGGTCTTAATTCTCTCTGGCTAATGACAGTATAAATCCTAAGCAACACTGCTGGAACAGTCTTTTCTACTTTTCATTATGGCTTTCATGCTTTTTGTCACAACAGTGTTTCTAAGTCTTGTAAACTATAACCTGACCACTAGATTTACCAGAATAAAGTTCTTTTTGGCTTCAGCTGGTTTCATGTTTACCACAGTCTCAGACAAAGCTGACAAACGGTAAGCTTCCTATACTATTTCAGGAAAGCAAGACTAAATATATAGAAGCTGTAGATCAACTTATTTGGCACATTCAATTTAAGGCAAAAGTGCAAATTTCCTGCGTGTTTCCCACAAAGCAGCTGGAGCCAGCAGCTACGGGCTGATCTTGGCCAAGAGCAGATGTTCTCCCTGGCAAGAGCTGCCCCCTGCCATTCTGGCACAGAGCAGGTAGGAGGGAGGGACAGTTCTCAGCAGAGGAACAAATCCAACTCCATTAGCTGTCCCCACCACCAAGTCCATGCTCCATATAGGAGCTCCATCTTCCCCCCTGATGCATGCCTGCTCCCTGGGCTTTGCCATGCACCAGGGATGTTTCCATCCCACCAGCTGTGCTGAAGAGTCTCCAAACTCCCTCCATCCCTCACTTTTGGAGGAGTTTTCCCCCTTTTTGCTACAGCCCAGGCAAGAAGGTGCAGAGGCTCCAGCCTCCCCTGCCCCTAGCTGCAGTGTCACTATTTGTGAACGTTAGAAACCACAGCAGCTGTACTGGCAGTTTCTGCCACCCCACCGTCTCGGGAGCCCTGCGAGCCGAGCGCGAAAGCGCTGGGAACTGACTGAGGGGTTGAAGTGGTTTCTACGTCCTGAGCTGCTGATTCACCTTCTGTGGCAGCTCAAAGGCCAGTTGCAGTTTTGAGCTTTTGCAGACAGTTAATGAAAAACCAAGCTAATTCTCATTCCCTTGTAAAAATAGGTCTGTTTTCTTTCCATGCTCTTCCCCAGGAACAAACTGGCATTCACCACCTTACATGACCAGCACAAAGAGTCTCAGGAGGATCAGAAACAAAGGGGAGAATACAAACTGAACTAAAAGCCTTTAACTTCTACTTACGCAAAACAAAAAGGCTTGCTCAAAGGCGCAAGTCCCATCCAGCCACCCCGTAAGGGTAACTTCTTGGTCAGAAGAGATGTAGTGTACAGCTGGATGAAGGTCACAAGGGAGCATGGGACAGTGCGGGTCAGACTGATGGGCACGTGTCTCCTCGTACCAGAAGCTTAATCACTGCTTACAAAGTATGTTGACATTACAAGGGGAATTTGAAAGGCAATGGAAGGCAGACAGTGAAGTGGCTCCACAGATCCTCATGGGAATCTCTTTCTGAGCTGCAAGGGACCAATGAGAGCCCCAAAGGGTTCAGACAAGAACTATAACAGGCAGAGTTGTAGCGTTGCTGGTGGTGGCTGAGTACTGACAGAGTAGTGACAGCAGTGACTGTTACACTGCCTGCATCACCCTTGAACGAGAACAGCCAGCGCAGCACAAGGGACAGAGGGATGAGAAGCCCAAAGGCAGGCTGGGAAACTGATCTTTCCAGACACATTTGGGGGGAGCAAATGCACGAGAGGACATAAGCAGATGAATTTGTTCAGCGTGCACTTAGCTGACTCTGTTCCCTTCCATCTGGTCTCTCACACTTTTTCCCTTAACTGATTTCTTAATTTGTACTGCTAATGCAGCACTGTTTCAGAGCACAGGGCTGTTTTTGTGTCTCCTTGTCTTACAGCGAAGCCCTCCCAGTAACTTCAATCTGAGTGACTTTTACCCTTGCCTCCTTCTGTTCTCTCACTTGGGCTGGTGTTGGCTTTCAAGCCAGACAAGCTGAAAGTTATTGCAGAAAAAAAGAACAAGGCTGGAGACAAGGACAGGGGCCTTTTCTCTTCTCTTTCAGCAGCACAGATTTATGTTAAATGACACCGGCTGTAGAAGCGCACCCTTAGGCTCCGCTGCTCCCCATGCAAGCGTACTGGCAACAGCTCTGTGGCTGAAAAATGCTGGTGGAAGCGCCTGCGATAAAACTTCAGCTCTGCTCAAGGAAGGGAACTTTCCATGGAGCTGAGAGATGAAGCCACTTTGCACATCTAGCTGACAAAGCCATAAGAAAATACAACTTAAGAAATGATCCCATCTAACTCATCTTTCAGAAAACCAACAGAGGTACTTCTCTTGTGAAGATGATCTGGAATTTTACAATTTGAGTTTGATCGGTCTCAAGCAATACTAATGCCTTATGGCTTGGCATAGTCATCTCAGTATTGTTCACTTCACCCCAAATTTCAGCCTAAACACATCTGTCCTTAACTGTGTCCTAGCCACCCTGAACAGATCATTTCCAAGCTGAGAACCTGGCTCCTATCTCACACTTCAAACCAGATCCAGCTCCACGGAGCAGTGTCACTGAACATCGGGCTAGTCAAAAGGTACAAAATACCGATCCAGGGGGTGTTTAACCCCAAAGTCAGGTTTGCCAGTTGCTCCCAACCCCACAGGTGCTAAAGGTGCAAAGATGTCTTAGGAAAAGAAGTGTGACCAAGCTTGATATTTTTGGACCATACTAAGCCAGTTATACAACTTAGGAAAGGCCAAAAGGATTATCAATTATTACAGCTTTTGTAACCCTTCCCTTTTCAGGTGTCCAACCTCTTAAATTTATTCTTTCTCCTTGAGAAATTCCTTGAGCGTTTTCTACATATTTCTGGTAATTATAAGTCAAGAAGCAAACACAGGTTGCAGTGGTCACAATAAGGCTGACTAGCGGACAACTTTCTCCCAAACAAAAAGAATTTGCTTTCTAAAGCAAATAAACTACAAGTTATGGCCGTCACATACATACGTACACACACCTCTGCATGTTTTTTCTGGAAATTTTTCTAGTCTATTCAGGACTTGAATGTCCAATTTTTCTCCCAAAGTTGCATTAGCTGTGCTTTTACAAGCTTGGCTTAAAGCCTATTATTTGCTCTTTATGTTTCCAACCACTCTTGGCTTCCTTAGACTTTTTCCTCTGACTTAATTGGTATTTGTACTGGTCCTCCTAGCGCTGACAAACTCCATCTGTAAATCAGCAATGATTTTATACTTTTTAGATCATTATTGAAAATGTCTAATGCCATCAGGCCTCTTGCAGAATACCTCTGAAAACACAGCTGTTTAATGATGATTTCCTTTGATAACTATTTTTGAGGTCTGTTGTTATGCAGGTCTTAATCCATTAGTTCATTCTTTTCTGGAGAGTCATAGGGAGACTTCTGTAATCAGAACAACATCAGAAATGCATCTATTGCTGTGAAGTTTAAACATGGGAGATAGTCATGTTTACTGTTTTCAACCGCATTTGCCATCTTCGAAAAATAAAACAAGCGCAAATACTGAGTTGGAAAACAGACCAGATAAAGGACCAGTTGCCTTCCCAGTCCTACACTCATAATCCACTCTGTGGCTATCAATCACCAGCCAGGGAGATTAGTACTTCCAGTTCCCCTTTTGTGAGGTGGTTCCTAACTACCAGGGAAGTCAGGCATTAAAAGTCCCTTAACTCACAGCCCAGATTTATTCATTATTCGCTCAGTTTTTAAGAATACTTTTTTTTCCGCTAGAACTTTGATGAGCCTCCAGCCTCATTTGAAGAAATAAATCAAGAAGAGGATGTTAATATTGATAACATGCATAAGACAAAATGCAGCCTGTTTTTTCCAAATAAGAATCATGGCAGGCTTGTTTGACATCTATTTTGTTAAGTCAGCTGACATACTTTGTAAACACAGAAAGCCTTCAAGAAAGCAAGGACAAACGAAAAGGTCTATCAGTACTTGAAATACTCCCCCCTGTCCCTTCCTTATAAATGCATTCTCTAACTGGGTTCCAAAACCACAAGGAACATGTTCCTTGAAGGTCTTGCTGCAGGCTCTTGCAGGTGGGACTATCTCCGTTCTAGGATGGGGGACCACATGAATTTACAGGCTTGCTTCCATCTGGGATCGATAATTTCCTTTTTCATGCATTCATTCCCATTATCCATTTTGACAGTGCTACCCATTTCTACAAGAAAGCTACTTGGATAAATCTCATCCTTTACAAAACCAAAAGAATGTAATCAAACTGGTTATTAAAACTTGATTATTGGGGAGATCTATCCAGTAATTTAGATAGAACTGATGTCAAACTAAATTGGCAACAGTTCTCCAGGCTGCCAACCACCATATTGCTGGGATATTGGGTCAATAATAGCATCCTTCCCATTGCGTGGGCTATTCCTAGTGTTCTACTCCAGTTTGTTGAAAACTAACATCATTGAGCACAGATCCTCTCAGTAAGTATTTGGCACATTTGATTTTGAGTTGTTATAAAACTTTGTTTCCCAAAAAAATGTTAATCTACAAAACATGCTACTTAGTTATAATACTTCAATGAAATATTCCTTCATATCAGAATTTATTTTCCCCCCAAATCTGGAAAAGTATTTAACCAACACTTCTGTGTTTTTTTCTGCATCATCATTAAAATCTTACCCTCTCCACCTCCATAATGATTATGCAATTGCTACATATGCATTATTTTGTTCCCAAGACACACAGAACGCCTCCTTTGAATTGTGCTCGGTCCTGCTAACTTTATATTTTCCCCTTACATCTTTACTATCACTAAATAATCTTCCACAATTCACAGTCTGTATTTTCTATCAGATGTTCTCCATTTCCTTTCTCCACCTCCTTTCCATTTTATGTGTGTTAACTTCTATTTGCTGCCTTCACTGCTTGAATGAACAAGCCAGTCATCCTCATTCTTGGTTTTGGGGTGCTGGTCAGTATGTATTCTTTAAATTCGCAATCTCGATTCACATTCCTTTCCCTTTTTCCCATCAGATTTTGCTTTATTACCATTTCATGCTGGAACAATCACTGGCCCATAGAGAGCAGTCATCCAACAGCAGTGATACACATCATGTATATGGAGCTCCAAACCAGAGTTACTACCTCTTGTTCAGTTCAGTACCTTTTATGTTAAAATTGATACATTTTAGAAGGTTTACTGCCTTTTACTGCTATCTGCATGAGACAGCGTGAGACATCATGCTTACTCCAGACTAAAGCCCCCCCCTTATATTTTTCAGACCACCACACTTTCTGCCCAAGGAGGTATTCATACTGATAACTGATATAATCTGTTGCTCTGTAGCACCCCAAGCAGAATTTCTTCCTTGGCTGTGTTAGCATATTAATCCAAATTTCAAGGTAGAGCTGACAGTATCAATATTTAAAATACAGGCTTCTTAAAACCAAAGAGTAGCATTTTGAACCTGTTTGTTACAGCCCCTGTGGACAAGACTCCCAGGACACAGGTCTCACACTGAAACACTCCCTAATAATTCCTTTCTGATGAAAGGACGTGCCCTCTGTGTACATTCATGCCTCTTCCCAAGGTGGAAACTTGCCTACTAGCTGATAGATACCGGACTCCCCCGTGTCGAACCTATTGATTGCTGCTTCTGGAAGACATACTGCGAGAGGCGTTTTCAAAAACACTGCCTCGTGTTTTCTTCTCCCACCCACACGAAATGTGGTTTCTCGCTATTCATTGCACCAATTTTCATTAGGCGCTTGCAAGACGACTTGCATTTTCTGCAGGTTGGCCCATTCTGACACCATCACCACCTCTTCCGCAATCAGCTCCAGCGCTGTCAGTTTTCTTCAGTTTCCTTCTGTCTCTTTAAAATCCCACTTTCTAAAAGAAGGCTCATTTGGTCCTCTTTGCTAAATCAGTTCTCATCATCTAAGTTTCTTCCCTGTGATTCCTCACCTCACGAGAAAGGCATCTCCGTTCATGCATTGCATTTCATTTTTGGAATGAAACTTTTTAAAGACTGGTTTCAAAGCTATTCTTATCTCCCTCCTCAGCAGAGGCAAATTATTTCTAAATTTCCAGCTTCACACATGACTGCATAAACTAATGAGCTAAGCTTCTCCTTCTGCCAGTCTTTGCTTTAAATTTTGATGTACATCAGGCTGAGAAAATGCTTATTCCACTCAAATGCCATTCATTACATTCTATGAAGTTAAAAACACGGAAAGGTCTACTTTACCATTTTACCTATTCCAAGAAAAAAAAAATAATCACATTTTGATTCCCTGTTGTCATAACAATGATAAACGAGAGACTTCCACCTGGTGCTGAACAAGAAACTAGCAAAATAGTGGGAACTCTTATCTTTAAGCTTCTCACTCAATTTAATGGCTAAGTTTCTGCCCAGGTCTTTTTCCAGTTTGCTGCTTCTCGCCTATTTGTCCGAGTTTCTGCTTTGCGTTTTACAGACCCCACAGAGCCCAGTACCGTCGGCAGCGTAGAAAGACGGACCGTATTGCAGAAGTTGCTGTAAACAGAGGGTAAGACACCCAGATAGACAAAAGCTGATACTAAACTAGGAAATGTTTCTGCCAAACGTTGAGTATGACTAGTGCTGCTACGTGCACCGCACCAGCTGATTATAAAAGGCAAACCCTGGTACAAGACATATCTCGTAGAAGCACTGCTGTGCAATAAGCATCCCCAGCTAACGCCGAGTCCCCTCCGCCGATCCCTAGGACCGCAGTTCAGGCGAGCGGGCTCGCCGAGGCTGCCAAACGGGGAATCCCCCTCTCCTGAGAGCTCTCCCGAGCCGGTCCTGGCCCGGAGCCCACGCACCGAGAGCCCCCCGCACCCGGCGCGGCAATTCTTCCATCCTCAGACCTATCGCTTCCCACCGCCGTTTGCTAACAGCCAACGCTTCCAACGAGGCTTTTGGTGGTGGGGGTGGGGGTGTTTTCCTTTTTTTCCTTTTTTTTTTCTTTTT
>VZSZ01012436.1:130858-157618 GCA_013398815.1 Ibidorhyncha struthersii
GGGTCAGGGCTGCTTTTGGAGACCAGCGGTTCGCTTCTTTCCTTACCCTTTGGCTCGTCCATCCGTGCCGGTGCTCGCTCGCTCCCTCCCTCCCTCTCTCTCTCTCCCCCTCTTCCTCTCTCAGCCTCTGCCGGCTCTGAGCTGCCTTAGTGAGAGGTGCTCATGAAAATGGGCGCTCGAGTGGTCCATGGCTGTGGGAGGGGTTAGTTTAACTCTACATGACTCAATCCATCTAACTTGCAGGCTGACCTCCTGCTTTCGCTAAAGCAGAGATTACCTCAGAGCTGCCTCGTTACCAGCGCCTCGGGCTCCTCCGCCGGGTCGGAGGGTCCCGCACGGCCGCGGGGGAGCGGTGCGCGCCCGGGGCGTGGGGGGTACCCACCCGGGGGGCTACCCGAGGGAAGGACCGCCGCTGGCTCGGCTGGGGCCGTGGGGTGAAGCAGGACTGCATCGCCGGCTCCGAGGGTGAGATGTCATTTTGGCTGCAGAGAGAAAGTGTTTTATTAGGGTATTGTGGTGGTTGTTTGTTGTTTTTTTTTTTTAAAGTTGCATAAGACTGAGCAGATACACTTTGCGACAGTGAGGGACACGAAGAGAACTGTCCTGAGAAGGGATGGCCTTCTTTGATTCCAGATACGAGGTCCTGCTCACAAAAAAAACCCAAACCCCAAACCATGTAAGGAGATAAACTTGTAATAGCTGCTGACAGGTCGCCTCCTGCACCCATCTGCCCCATAGAGTGAGCTCACACCTCTGGCTTCATCTACTGGGGAACTTCAGGAAAGAGCCAATTTTTGACTACTTACCAAGAAGGTTTGAGGGACACTTTTCCTCCCCCCTNCCTTCCAGGTTGACTCCACACAAATAAGAAATACAGGAGAGCACTGGAGGAGTCTCAGCAACTTTTCTGTACAGCCTCTGACATCCAGGCCCTTTTCAGGCACCACGTGTCCCCCAGCGCTCCCGCCAACGTATCCGTCAGCCTCCCACTCCAAAGGAAGTTGGTTCTTTCACTTCCTTCTCAGAGTGGTGGCCACCAGCTTCCCAGCCCCTGGGGCCTTTCCCCCTCCTCATGAGTCTTCCCCAGTGGTCACCCAGAGGGTGAAGTCACTGGAGCAGAGGCTACCACCACCTCCATCCAGCTACCATGCCCTGCCTGTGCCAAAGCCTGGTCTTCTTTCAGAGGCAGCACTTTTACCGCCTCACCCTCCTACTCCTGGGCCTTCTCTTTGCAGCCAGACAAGTGGACATGCTGCCCAGCAGCTGGACACCATCCACCTCCATGCCCACCACCAGCTTCCATAGATCTTGCCCTGATGAAAGGCAGGAAAAGCAGGGTCCTGCAGGCTGGTGCTAGGACCCGGAGAACCACATCTGGACGTGGGATTTCAAATCACTTCCATTATTGCAGGTCCATCACAAACACAGACCAGTTCTTTCTCCTCCACAAACAAACATTGACCTAGCCTGTACTACTGCAATCTGATAAGACAACACTCCTGTTTATAATCTTTCTGGGAACAGGAAAATAGGGATCTACAAAATAAAACAATCTGCATAATTAAGGCTTTAGTGAGGTAAGTTCTTTTTGAATTATTGCCAGCTTTCGTTCAAACACTGTAGATGTTTGTCATCTTACTCAGGAAAATTGACCTGGGCAGCCCAAGTAAGGGAGAATGGACCTTATCTCCAGTGATAACAGGTCAACATTTTAAAAGAGTTTAGCACGGCAGAAATAATTGTGTTGGTCACTTTGAAACCATTTCTTGTAAAAATAAGAGTGCAGTTGATAAATACAACTTTGAAAGTGTTCAATGTAATAAATAGCAACTGCACAGATTTATTAATAAGAAATACTATTGACTTCTTTTTTATTTATTTTTTAAACAGGAGTGACTGATAAAAGCACCAGCACTTATGTACCAGTCACACACTGACTTCTGCAAAGAATACCTGCTGGTAGAGTGTCATCACATGAAATAAAAGTTATATAAAAAATGCCACACCTTAAATGAATTAAATCCCAATGAAAGGTAATTTTAAAAAAACATATAGTTGGAATTTAGGACTGATTTTCAGATGGCTGTGTTTACACCCAGTGTCTCAACAGTTAGACACTCAAGAAACTCAGTCAGCTGAGCTTATCAAAGAGCTCACCCAAGGGCTGAGGAGTCCAAATTTAACAAGTGGAAGATATGTACAGGCCCCCCTCAGAGACTGATAGACGTGACTCCAAGCCATGTCTAACACCTCTTATGGATGCTCAAACCGACCTATTTCATATCCTTTAAAATTGCGTATATACCTGGCCAACGACAATAAGCTCTTTTATATGTGTCTGCCAGTGACAGTTGTGGTTGTGGTTTTTTTTTTGTCTGAGGAAGTTCAGCTTCAAAGCGAGACAGATGAAACCTTTATGGGGAAGGATGGGCCATCATCAGCCAGTGACCGTGAAACACGCAGTGCAGCGGCGTCCTCACACAAGAGGAAGTTGTCACCTGGAGCATAAGTGCCCCGTGAGGAAGGGTTGCTGTGAACTGTGACAGGCAGTGGTGGTTTTCTACACCTAAAAACAACCGGGTCCTTCACAGACCCGCAGGAAAGAGATTTCTGAGTTGAAGATGATCTATTGACGCACTGATAAACACGTGTAGCTTCCGCGGCTACAGGAGCGGAGAAAGATGTTGCAGGCTATTTTGTGACCATTCAGTTTAGGTGTAAGAGACAGTGATGAAACAAACTTTCCCCCTTTGGCTGTCACAGAGGAGGGGAAGGGTGGACTTTGTCGCCTCATGTGACATGAGATGCAGACTTCCTCTTCCACAGAGGGTCAGATCCAGATTTGCCAGAGCAGTTTGGTTCTGCCTGCTGATCCTCCTGCCTTTGGGCAAACCTCTGACTGCCATCCGCACACCAGCAAAAGGCAGATTCTGTGTTGCAGTCATTTCCATAAGAAAACAAAACGAGGAAAAAAAAAGCAGCCCCGGAGGCAGGAGTTTGTACTCAGATAAGGCTCCAGACAGTGTGAGGAGGAAGCTTGAAAACACAGAAATAAAAAAAGAGGAAACCAGAGAGCTCAGGATGTAATTTCCACACATCTTGAGCAGGGGGTAAGAATAGCAAAACAACAGAGGAGGGCCACTCTTCTACTCCTAAGACAAAAACAAGCATCCTGTGCAACTTCGGAGGAACAAAATATCTCTTAAATATCCATCTTCTTCCAAGCAGTAGTGAGAGCTTAGTCTCAGTCATCTTGCTCCTTTAAATTTAGACAACTTGTGTGTGTGTTTGCGTGTGTCTAAAAGCATGAAACTTCATAGATGTCTAGAATTTGCTGTTTTGCAGATGAGGTATCCTGCCTTTGGGACTCAGAAAAGGAGCAAGAGTGAGTGAGCACTGGGACACATTAGCTCCATTTCCAGCAAACAGGAAAAAAAGGAACCAAGGTGGTAAGACTGGAATCCAGGGCCAGAACCTTTGGGATGAGGGAAGGAAACAGCCATAGGAAAAGAGAGTCAGGGAGCCTGGGAACAAAACCTACAGGCATTAGAAACATGAGTAGCTTGTTTCGGCAGAAAGAATTGGTATGAAAACATCTGAAATATTTTAAACAGAAACAGGCCATCCCCTCACCAATCGCAAGAACAGTATCGAATTCATCCGTGTCTGTGTGTGCTCAGGGGCATGGCCTGGTGGTATGTATTTAGATGATGACATATCACACTCTGTATGTTTAAGCAACAGAGAGGAGTGGCAGCTTCAAGAAACGTTGTGTGTAAACATTGGCCTTAGCAGAGCCCTGCTGGCTGTTCCTCAGGCTTTCCTAGACATTTAGTCCCGGTGTGCTGGTTCATGTCACCACCTACCAGCCAGCAGCCCTGGGAAGAGGAGCAGCAGGTACCCAGCCCTCCATCCCCAGCATCTCTGCAACAGATGATGTTCACTCTTCAGTGAAGGTCTCCAGAAAGGCAGTGGGCAAGTTAAATGGCTGGGACCAGAGGGAGCAGAATTCCCTCCAAAGGGAGGTTGATCCAAATGATTAGCTGTCCAGCTTCCTTCTGGAAGGAAAGGCAAAGAAGAAGGGGCAGGCATTAGAAAAAGACAATCAAAAGCACTAACAGTGCCAAGATTTGTGGTTGTTTTTGTTGGAGTTTTTTTTGTGTGTTTCTTTTTTGTTTTGTTTCCAGCTTCTGGCTCCTTGTCCCTCTCAACCCGCATTGCAATCACCTCAGACTTGGCAGCTTTCACAACACAGTAGGCCAAGTCCTCCCCACATCCCCAGGTTCCTCTGCAAAAGCTGAAGTTCCAATGCTTAATCTACAGACCCAAAACACTTCCTCTGTGAAAAGAAAACTTCTTGGATGACTCCTGAAGAAACAGACAAACAAGCAACAAGCGATACAATATTTGTCTGTGTGCACTGAGCATTATTTTTAAAGAATGCAATTCGCTGAAAGAGGAAAAATTACTTTTGGTATTTAGGTAAAAAGTTGAGATGACCTTCAGCTTCATTTTGCTCCAAACGAGTATTGCTGCTTAGCCTTAAACTTATGAAATGCATTATCTTTAAAAATGACTTAAGTTCCTTTCCGTCATCTCAGTTCCTTGTCTTGGTTTAAATATTTGTAACCCTCTTCTCAGAGAATTTCACTATGCTGTCTCTATACTGATATTCACAGATCTTGTCACCCAAAACCTGTGTAGCATCTCTAAGATAATGCCTTTTTTACTGCATTTCTTCTCCACCTTTTTTTAGTCATCAGTAAACTTTCCTATCTCCTCTATTGTTCAGCCCCAATACAAGTCCCTTTCATTTCTTTGCTGCTTCTTGCATCAGACCATATGTGTATTGCTGGTTTCTCTTCCACTGTAATGTGATTTCCTCAGAGATCCTGATGCTATTTTGCTTTCAAGTGCAACAGAGGAAACCATCTAGCTTGTCTGTTACTCAACCACTACCCTGTCACCATCTCTGCTGGCTGTTTTCTTCTCCATTCATGTTGAAGTTTAATAGTCTTTGCCCATCTCCATTTTAGGATTATAGGGATCATAGTGCTTGGATGACATCTCTGCAGACCAACCTCTTATTTAGTTGTTTACTGGTTTTGTGTGATCATTACAAAACTGATGACACAGAGGTAATGATGTTCATTAGAACTAACAAAAAAAAAAAGTTCCCTATTTGTTTGTAGAGGTGAATCAGGTTTCTAGTTAATTTGTTAGGCTTGTTCCTCTAAACACTCACGGCTATTGAAGATAAATGATATTTTTATAAAATAAATGAATTAAGGTAACACTCTTATTGTTAAAAATCCACAAAACTTCAGCAAACCCATGCAAACACGTTCCCACACTCAGCCTCAGAATAGCAGAAGCAATATGAATGACGGGCACTGAAATGTCATTTGAAAGGAGCAGTACCAAAGGCCCATTCTCTAACACCTTAAAATGCCAACCTACTTTATATATTCATTAGCAAATTATCTATTAGGTATATAACAACAAAAAAATAGAAGTATCAGAAAAATCAGTAGTAAGTATACCATGAAGTGATAAGGGAAGAGAGTATCAGTTGCCCTGTCTAACAGGATTTCAAAATACCTCCCAAATTTAGCAAATTACAGAAAGAAAATAAGAAAAATAAATTAGCAATGTGCATATAGGCCTTGAATAATTGTTATCTTAAGGCTGACGAAAGAAGACAGTTTTATTACTAGCTGCTCTCTATGGTTTTATGACCAAAATTAATTTTTGTCCTGTTAAATCTTAATTTATCATGCAACACATTGGTAGCTAAGACAAAAATAAATATACAAATCACCCCAAAGCAGCTACTTTAAAAAAAGAACTGTACGTATTTAGATGAGATTAAGTCACTCAATTTTAATATTTCTTCAAAAGGATAAAAGTAGACAGAATGTGGAAAACGTGTAAAATGAAAAAGAATAACTTTAAAATAAATACTTTTTTCAATGTCTGAATTCAGCCTGACTACCCGCTACCCACTCACCCTCTGTTAAGTGATTTGTTCTTTAATAAGTGAGCATCCGCAGAGGAAAACCAGTGGCAGCACATAGACACATTGTCCATCAGATGTCACTCAGTCAATAGCAGAAGAGAAGTTGATTGCGTCCATCCCGAGGGACTATCTGAACACAGCGGCAAAAAGGGAGATAGCTTAAAAATCCCAAGCATCCCTAATTTGCATATGTTTGTTACCCATAGCCATAAATATACCCATGATAATTCAGCCCACCTGCTTTGCTATGTTCTAGAAGCGTAACATGTTCTCCCTTCCAACAGAGCTACGGAAAGTAGGCTTTGCTTTGGGAAATATTTAAGCACCACTTCGTGTGCTTTACCGAATGGGAAACCCTTTACTGGAAAGGAAACCACTAAATCTTTGCAACTGCAAAAACCTTCTGCCCTCTTTATACCCCACCTCATTTCTGTACATGCCTGCACTGAGTTTATGCGTGTCCATGAGCACCACGGGGAACTATCTATAGAGATGTGAGTTCTCAGATATTTTCAGACTTGCTTTCCGATTCTCGCTGTGAGATTTTTCTCCATGTGAACTCATGTATTCCTTACACGACTTTGGATACAAGCATTTCGGTATGGTCATCTTTATTTAGCCTCTGGGAGGTTTCGTGTTCTCTTTTTTAGCTTGGTACTTCAACAGACCGACAAAAATGGGGAGCAAAAGGACAGAGACCTCAAAGTCATCCTGAATTTTAGAAAGTGGTATATCTTCATTTATTGTGGTTGACATTAATTACTTCCACAGGTTCTAGTATTTTTGCTTTATGTAAAGTCTTGCTCACCTCGTTTCAATTATCTTTGAACTAGCAGAAAGAATTAAGTAACTATTTATGTTTAAAACAAAAAAAAAAAAATTGTACTTGCATTGATTTAAGTAACTGTTTATGTTTAAAGCAAAAAAAAAAAATTTGTACTTGCATTGATTTATAGATTTGGGAAAAAGGTTAAATCTGATTATTCCCAGCTGCATCAAGCTTCACACTCAATCCTAAATTGGGAAACTGTCTTGTGATTGTACGAAATACAGAATTTGTGCATATATTAACAAAGGAGAATCAGTCTGGGGTCCATAGATTCAAGTATATCAACTGCTTAATAGAAATGGTTTTTCAATCCTCCTGTTTCTCTCAGTGGACTTCCCTATTCCACCACCAGCTCCAAGTGATTAACTTCAGCACTGCATTCCTTAACCCGCCTATATCTGTAATGAAGATGCAGATCTGCCCCCTTACTAAATAAACCTATACAATTTCGTATCACATTTACCTTTTTCTCCTTGAGCTGTTCTATGTACCAAAATGAATGCTTTAATCATTCAGCACTCAGGAAGTGTCCTTCATCCACTTCTTCCATGAACACATCTCCAACTTGGCATCCAGTTTAAACTGTCATTTGTATTGTCAATGTTTTCCCGTATAATCTCAACAGTGTCTTCACCTACTTATATGTGTAAGTATATTCTCATCCAACAGTCTTGGTTCTAGGAATAGCCTTTCTACATCTCAGCATCCTCAGATGGCTGGCCCTTTTCAAATTGAATATTTTTTTCTGAAGTTAAATATCTCTATATCTCTCATTCTCATTCTGTCATTGAATCATTAACTCTTCAAATCTTCAACCTGACTATTAAAGCACCAATAAATAATTGATTTAATAGAATTTATTTTATTTAATAAACTGTTTTCTACAATAGTCATTTCAGTCTTTCAGTTATTTCAATAATATTTCAGTATATATGAAATAGTTATTCCAGTATTTCCCCCAACAATCCTGTGGAAAGAGGAAGTTACAAGAGGGATGAAATTCTGTAGACAGGTATGGAGAAGGAAAGTTTTAGGTCGGAAAAATATTCCCAACTGAAAAGATTTGTGAAGGACTAGATAAATATGCTTGACTGTCTTTTTAAGGAATTCCTGCATGAGAGTTTCTTTTCCAAGGAAACTATCACATTTCAAATGCTCTTGTGCAACCTACTTTCTGGCACGGACAAATTGGGTACCTTACCTAGCTTACTTACAAATTAACAGGCTCTGAAATAAGTTCTCATTTGCAGACAAGACCCTCTTTGTATGGTGCTAGTCTTCCCCAAGCGTGCTCGCCACACTTGGAATAAGGAATTAACAACCTACTCAGACCTTGCTGATGTTTCATTCTGTGGCAGTAACTGCATTCACGAAGCAAAAAGCTGATACTGACCTTGGCGGCCCTGGGTGACACTTGGGTAAGGAGGGTGGCACGGGTGGAGCAGGACCAGAGCAGCTGGGCTCCGGAAGAGATGCGGAGCCGGAGGCAGAACATCAGCTGCCGCCTCCCGGCTCAGCCCTCGCCAGCGCTTCAGGGTGGGCAGCCCCAGCCCCGCTGTGCCCAGAGAGGGGTGGATAATGGCTGACCATCAAGAGAGTCATTTGCCAGCAGATATTAATTTTAAAACTCCGCGGAACAATTATCTGACATGCACCACGGCCTTACTGTCATGCTTTTACGACAGTGGGTCTCTTATCCAGATCAGAGGCTTTCATCAGACCTTCATCTGACCTGGCCCTTATGGAATGAAATAATTAAACATTAAAATACAACGTGCCAAAAAAAAAAAAATTCACATTTTTAACCTTCTGTGAAACTATCTCAGCTGAGAGGCACATCAGTTCCATTCACCTTATGGTTTTGAGTCTACTACTTAAAAGACGCTGAAGCAAGAAAATAGTCTAAAAACTTAATTCAAGGAATAATTCTAGTTTCAAGCCTGTTAGGGAATGTCAGATTTCCAACTTCTTAACTCAGATTTCAAATTTCTTATTTAATGTTTACATGAAGCTTCTTTCTCTAAGTTGATACTTGGTCCTTAGAGACCTGTGGGTCATTAAGCAAAATTTTTAGACCAATGCTAAGAGCTGCAAACGGAAACAACTGCAACAACTGTTACTGATTTAACTTCTACTGTTCATTCTTACATGGAGCGCACTTCCTCTGAACTCAGCTGTGTCTACTGGAACAACCCTTCATCACAGAAAATCTAACCGGCTAAAAATATATCTCATAGGTGTAATCTTAATTATGCCTAGGTTAAAAAGATTTCGTAACCTTGGAGATAAAAAACAGTGTAGAAAAGGTTATTTTTAGCATGAAGGAACTTCTCCAAGCAACAATACCACACAGTGTAAAAATATACCAGGTCAGTACACTTTGGAGATTTCAGATGATTCTTCCTCTTATGGGCTAAACTAAAGTACTATTAAACTATATTCCTTTGGAATGATTCCCCCGCGCCCTCCCCCCGATTTATACTCCATATTACCAAAGAAATTACACGGACATGCAAGATGTACAGGAACTTCAAGCATACCATCTTTACAAACT
The DNA here is from genome assembly GCA_013398815.1 of Ibidorhyncha struthersii. Lineage (NCBI taxonomy): Eukaryota > Metazoa > Chordata > Aves > Charadriiformes > Charadriidae > Ibidorhyncha > Ibidorhyncha struthersii. The sequence continues at coordinate 140,261 of VZSZ01012436.1, forward strand.
GAGCTTTACTCAACAAAAATGGAGTTTTCCACTTGTTTTCAAGACAACCACCCAGTGTTTTAAATTTAATTTGCAATATTGAGAACAGAAATCCCAAGTGACTACCTGAGCTTGAATTGAAGGAGACGGTAATTTCTCCAGGGTCCCGTGTTTATTGGTACGCTCCTCATGACTTGAAGTCCTCAGGCTTTAGTCACAGGCAAAAGTAGCCTCAGCAAGAGTGCTACGGGATCAAAAATCTGCACTACTTGGTCCTGTTAAATCATATTTATGTACCGCCAGTCCCTCCCATGCTCCTCTCTTGTTTTGTTCTCTTACAAATATGCCAAGCTGCTCTGCTGGAGCAAACACAGTAGCATCTCAGCCCTCTCCATCTACTCCCTGGGTAACAAGTGCAAGTGTGTGTGTCTGGCTGTAGAAGGAAATAATTTAAAGTACTGCGTGAGTAGTTATCTGTTCATAACAGCTTGCTTATAGAGAGAATCTCCCCGACTTGATGCCCTACCAGAGAAATGCACCGCGTAGTGATACTTGCCTAACTTTTGTTAGCTACAAAAAGAAAGCCATGCACACAAGAGTTTCCTCACTCACAGCAGATGAGATTTTGAGTTTCAACACTTTGTGACAAAGCCTATATGAAAGTGTATACACTGAAGATACATTAATAAAATTTACCAGAAGGACATATGTGGATATTAATCACTAATAACCAACGTTACCCAAAGCGCTCGGATTTATCATGGGCTCGTTTCCCATGTAACATCAGCTCTTACGTGCTGAAAATGTGGTGGGATTTCCTGACGGCAAAGGGCTGGGGGCACTCTCCTCCACCAAACCCAATGTAAACAGGCTGAGAAAAACCAAAGGGCCACGGGAGAGGCAGAGGCCGGCTCCTCCCTGGAGCTGTGCCACTGTACACCGCCACGCTAACTGGCACATGCTTTCCCATTGTAAGAAAACAGACTTTAAGACAGCTTGGTTTAAATGGAGGCAAAATTCAGTACTTAACATACGAACAATAGGCTTCTTTGTGGCAAGGAAAAAATGTTTTTTCCTCTGAGTGCTGGCAGATTAACCCCGGTCTATTCTATTTCTCTGTTGCTCTGACTGCTTTTCTTTTTTTTCTTTTTCTTTTTTAATACTCCGTTTTAAAGAACAGTCTGGAATTCAGTGAAAAGCATTACCTACCTCAGGCCTGCCTAGCAGTATGAAATAAGAAAATGCATTTTCCCCAAACAACCTCTCACTTAAATTTACAGAGCTCCTGGAATAACTGTCAGGGGGCTACATTAGCATGTACAAACACAAACACTGCCAACCTCAAGCTGTTAGTCTTTTCTTACATAGTTCCCATTGCCCTCCTTCAGCTCCTGCCTCAGCATTAATTTTTCTTTCATTTTTTAATGTTTCACTTTCCTTTGCTCCCTTTTAGCTACTACTTTCTCTCACTTCCTTGTAGTCCTTTTCTCTTCAAAAATATCTTCTCTTTTCATATTTTTAGATCAAGCTTTTTCATGTGAGTTTTTAATCAGTTTCTTTTCTCCGGAGAGGATTTAGGGCATCTCTCATTTGTTACAATTGGTGTGCCTTTACGTCAAAGAAGTTCTGAATGAAATACTGCTAAACTAAGTTTAAAGCGTGAAGGCTTGTTTTACTTTAGAAAAAACAGTAATAACATTGCTTTAAATTGTTTCCAGATGTAGTCTATAAGACTACATTAAGTATTACATAATTTATGTAGTCATCTATCATCACTGCTCTAAATGACTGCCAATACTGAGACCAGGAAAGCATTTTGCATATATTTAATATATTTGTCTTTTGAAACATAATAGTGACAGCAGTAATGGACAGCTATGACAAGCTGAAGATCTACTGTGTAATGCACTCATGAGAAGTGTTGTTTGGCTGTGTTTCTTATTTAGCAAGATTTACAATAAAAAAATACATTTAAAACCTACTTTGATGAAATTCTTTTATCGGTCACCTGCAGAAAGCTAGCATTTACGGTCTTTAATTTTTAGGAGTATTTGCTGGTGTTCTAATAACTGCACTTGTTTAAACTACAGAATATTGTTCTTATCCTCACTAGTAATGAATTCTTTATTTGAAGGAGACCATTGAAGCTGTTGATTTTTTTTCCCCCCACTTTTTCACTCATCCTTTTTTCACCCCAAGGTGTGAATCCAAAAGTTCTGCAGACAGACTCTATTCCCAGCTAACTCTCTGGGCACAGGAATGGCCAAATGCAGGAATGCAGGACTTATATTAAAAGTATTTATTTAAATCCACATCTGTACAAGTCTCCCAGAAATAAGAACTCTGCTGGAATTCTTCCAGGTAATCTTCATTACCTCTTTCTAGTGGAAGCTGGACATTTATGATCCATCCTTTAAGTTTGATTTAATAAAGAGAGCTTTACCCTACCATTAATTTACAGAAGGGAAGGACAGGTCCCCTCACTGGTAATGAGTATCACCTCTCCAGACTCACCCAGTTCCGCTCACAATCCCTTTTTTACCTTCTTGCACCCATTTCAGTATCCCTTTCCAGGTATTCTTTCGTACCTTTAGCATCCTCGCGAATCCATCAGCCAAGCAACTCTTGAATAAACCATCTTCCTTGAGTCCTTCCCTCAGTTACCCTTTTAAGAAGGAAATCTATAAACCTACCTTACCCTCTAAGGAACTGTTAACATAACTATAAAGAAAAAAGCAAGGATAAGACAAGCAACAAAAATCCTGCAGCACAAAATCCTTAATGCTGATGAGCCAAACGCCGTCCCTCGGGCACTTCTCACCGAGTCCTGATCTTACTCCCTCAACCGCAATTCAAAAAATCTGAGTTCAAGAGCAATTCAGGACTTCAGCCAAAATCCAGCACAAGAGTAAAATAATACTGGTCATTCAGGCTAGAGTTGGAAACTTGAAACAAACGGCAGCCAAGTCACCTACTTGAGTGCCCCCAAGCAGGACACTGATCGCATTAACTGCTGCCACATCCCCACTGGGGACTAAGCGGCTGAACCCAGGTAACTGTTGAAATGAACATTTAAAAGCTGTGAGATTCATTCAGGTTCGGCAATAGTTTGTATATATAAAAAAAAAATATTCCTGCTGTCATGTTCAAGATTCTTCACAAAATAAAAAAAATACAGGATTAATTTGTTCTTTGATTGCCTGTTTCTTTAGTCTCCTAATTTAGGGTGTCTATAGGCCTTTCTTATTTCCTCTGTTGAAGTGATAAGTACAACAGAAAGCATTGCCCGGGTGGTGCAGTGGAATATTGTGATTTGCTGTGACATGACCACATGCCTCTATCAGGCCTATGGTCCTTTTTTTTTTTTCCCTCTCCTTTCTTTTTCCAGACCGAGGAGGAGGTGGGATTGGATTTGAGAAGCATCTCCAAAGCATAGTGCTTTCCGGGATTGCCTATACCGCCCTCAGTTGGTCACAGCTGTTTAAAGCCTCACCATCACTAACAAAAACAAGCACTGTGTCAGAGTAGCATTTATGTGATTTCTTGGAAACAAACAAGTATCCCTTCAGAATTTAAATCATTCCCCAGGGAAACTCAGGGACAGGGGCTTGCCCAAGGCTGTGCAAGCGTCCGCAAGCATGCAATGTGCCCGTAAGGGCTATAGCGCTGAGGGCACGCAAGTGTTATACCGCGCATCCCCCCGTGCCCCTCGCTAGCGGATGGCTCTAGCCAGACCTCAGCTCCGGTCAGTGAGCACCCGGGGGGTAACAGACAGTTACCGCCCACTGTTTGTCTGCTACGTGGGTACAGTCCCAGGCTTGGCATAGCGTAAAGCCGCCCGGGAGCAGTGTGGTCCGTGTCCTTGGGCAGCTCTGTGCTGCAAAAGCCTCCTGGGCTGAGGGCTGCCCGCCGCTGCCCAAGCGAGCGCTGGAAACAGTCCGAAACTCACGGGAGAGATCTAGCCAGACATTTTGTCTGTCTTAGTTTGTGCCATTGCATGCTTCCAAAGCAACTGTCCTGTATAAATATTCTCTGCATGTTTTGATGCGTAAACACTATCTGATACACTCTTGCTGTAAGTCCCATGGCAAAGCAGCAAGAGTTTCCTCCATGCTGGTCACCACAGTAAGCACCAGCACGGCAGCATCTGGGATGACATGACACTCTCACCCCATTACGTGCATTTTTTGAGTTAGTTTTGGCCCTGTGGGAGCTATGGAAACACTCTGGGTCCACCTCTGCTTCAGTCTAGTTCACTCCAATAACCCACACTGAAGTTTATCGCTTAAAGTTGATGTAGATTAAAATTGGCCAACTGGAGAGGCGCTACTGGGCTTGGTGTTTTCTGACTGGGGAAATTAAGCAGTATAATAGAGGGGAACCAAAGCACAAACTTGCTTGAGCTTCTCTGATTTACTTGTGGAAAACAACCAGCATGGATTATATGAGATTTATTTTACCCTGCAAAATCTTTTTACTTGCAATAGAATTTCCCACTATTATCATCACATTTCAGAGCTGCAGTTGATAGTTCCCAAAAGGCTTATTGCTTTTATGTCACAGACTGAGAATTACTTATTTACTGTATTATCCTCAAGTACCTCATAAAAAAGTAATTACTTCTTAAGCTTAAAAGCCNTATTTCAAGAATGTTACTGTAAATATGACCCTATTTTCTTTAAGGTAAAGAAAATGGTAAAAATAAACAAAAAAGCTGTTGCAGGTGAAAATGCTTCCTGACCTTTCCAACTTAAATATCTGGAGTGACTTAAGGCTCCGAGAGAGGTGGTTAGCAGAAGCTTTTCCAAATAAAGCATTTCTAAAGTGAGTGAAACCCAGTATTTTGAGATATTTAAAAAGCATATTGGTAGTTGAATGCTAACTTACCACTCAGTGTGCTGCAAGATTTGTTTAGCTCGTATATTTAAAACGTCTTTGATGTGCACTATGCCAAAATACTATTTCTCCACAAGAAAAGTAGTAAAACTGAATTATGTGCGCTTACATCACACTGCAGAAACAGGAACATAAGCGTTCATAGCTCTCTTTTTTTTTTTCCATTCTAGAAACTAGAATATGAAGTTTGCACATTGTATACAACAATATAGCTGACTTAAAGAAAGAGTCTCCAGAGATGTTCATATAAGACTGTCAATACTGAGGCAATGATTTAGAGTGCCATGGTGACATTGGGCATGTCAGTTAAAAAACAGTAACTACTCCACATAAACTCATTTTTCAGCCACAATTTTTTGGCTTAAAAAATTAAATTGTTTAACCAATATGTCAGTTAAAGCAATGCAAGGTTTTATCAAAACATTTTCTCTAGCAAGTAATTTTATAATCTTGTTCCTGACGTGCCAGCAACCCTCCAACCTCCAGTAGAGAGCTCTCCCAGTACGGTGCCGCTAGGCACAACTCTGCCAGTACCATTTGAAGGCTTTGAGATCTTCAGTCTCTTAACTGCACGGGGTATATTAAGAATTCCACTGCTTAAACACAACTTGGCCAGTACAAACAGCATTGGCACTTGCAACGCTTTACTTATGTGGTGTACAAATGTAGAAGTATTGCTAAAGACCTGGTTTAAAGCTAACAATATAAACAAATATTAATTACATGCCATTTGGTTTAATCTTAACATTACTCCTAGTCTGTTCCCTTTTTACTTTACAAGTTCCAGGTTTTTTTATGTCAGTATGCTGTGTTTACCTTCACACACAGTAGTAATGTACTGCTTGTGGGTTTGAATTCAATTCATATGAAAGAACTCTTTATCACAGTAAAAAAATCTAGATCAGTTTGGCAAAAGCCTTAGAAAAATACTCTCTGTAACTTGAAGCAAATAGCTACTTAAGGTTTAACAGTAGTTGTTTAAAATTCAGTTAATGTTTAACTGACAGTATTTAAGCAAATAAATAGCTCCCCTGACTTTCAGTAGTAAGCTTCCTTGCAGGGGTTACATTTCTTGGTGTATTTCCAGGCTGCAGTTCTGTTACTCTGAATTTTCACTTACAACAAATCACTGAAGAAAATGGCCTATACAAGGCCCCGAATACTCAGCATGTCATATTTTGCCTACTCAAGTTTATTACACTGTTTTCCTGATTTCTAATATTAATCATTGTCTCAAGGTCCCTTCAAAATAAATAAGTGCAAACACACCGTTTCATTCAATGTGAACTCTCACACAAATACATTAGAAAACAACCCAGTTTTATTACATCATAGAAATGTTATCATGGGAAGAAATTGCTCTCTAATAAAATGAGTTTTGTGGTGGAGCAGCTGTAATTAGTGGTTTCGTTTCAAGTGATATCCACTAAAATCTAAATGATGGAATTAGTTTTCCCCATAGCTTAGACAGTCTTTTCATTAATACAGACAGAAAGGTTAATTTCATTTTTTTCATTCTGGAGTTGAAGAATGTTTTAACAACATGTTAACTGCTTGTACTGCAAAACTAAGCCAGAGTTTACTATGGTGTTTACCAAGACAGAAATCCTACTCTAAACTACCTGAATGCAGCATTATTCACATAATACAGAGACCTGATTACATAAGGGATATATAAACACATCTACAAGGAAACACTTATAGTTATATAAAGCCCCTGACTGAAATAAGCCATTGCACCTGTGAGTAACATCGGCTATAAATGGAACTCGTCAGCTGCCAATACTGTAGAGACAGGTTCAAATTTTACATTGCTCCCCGTATTTTCAACATAGTCATTTAACAACTTTGCGTCAGTAGCTCATCATCATCTGTCCCGCTCCTGCAGGTGTATCAGCCATTTTAAACAAAGGTGTGACAGTGTTTTATATGAACCATATACATCACATGAGCTGGTTCCTGTGCCAGCACACTGACATCAAACTCTTTGTGGCTATCAAGTCATCAAAACCTTTATATCCATCAGCTCCTCAGGAAAGGTGCTTTCCTTAAAAGCTAAAACAATTGATCTTTTGCTGGAGTTGGAGTTACCATCTCTGGAAACGATAATCCCCACACAACTCGCTTTGGCCAGTCTTTCTCATGAATAACTTTTTTTTAATTGACATTTACAGCTACTGCACAAGACAGGACCTCACCTGAATCAGGGCATCAGGCGTCGTTATACTGCCTGTAATCAGTGTGAGCCCATGCCCCAGGCTGGGAGGCTGCAGGAGGAATGCACTTTTGCCCCACAAAATCAGAAAGGATGCAGAAGAGGGCTTCCCTGGGTTTGAGGATGGAACCACACTGCCACCCTCAGCAGGAACAGCAAAGCACCACTGCTACAAACATTCCCCTGCTTTCCAAAGGGGAAGGATCAAAGGATCTTGAATTTACTTTCAGTGAGTGATAAACTCATCACCCATCCACTGTGTGTGTCACTACCACAAGCAGCCTCGCACTTTTAGGAAATAAAAAGATGAAGTACCTGCGCCAGTAAAGTTTGCTGTGCTCACGCTCTCTTGAATATGGGAAGACAATAGGTACTGATGAGCAACTACAGTGGTAAGTAGTCTGTCTTAATTACTAACAAACAGCTTTGGTATATCTTTTTCATAGATAGACAGTGATCAAAAATAAGTCAGAACTGACTGATTCTTCTTTTTCCATTGTATAAGCATATGGAAAAACATACATCCGGGAAAACCAATATTGTATCGTTTATATTTAATATTAAAATATTACACCTGATGTTTTGCTGACATAATGTACGCTTTAGAAATCATACTCTGTGCTTTAAATACTATGATCTTACTTTTAAGGTAACTTTTCAATCAGTTCAGCAGAGCACCAGAGAGTTTTAATTAAATATTCACCTTAGAATCAACTGTGACTTCTCATTCACTTAAGACGTGCCAACATCTGTAAAGAAGTACAAAACCTGCAATTTCAGAAGCATTAAGTACTAGCTTTCACTTGTTTCAAGCCCAACTCCCTTTCCCTTCTTATAGTCTGTGTATTTCTCTAATAAATTATTACATTTCAGGGCACAAAACAGTGCCTCTACAGGCTTGATTTCCTGTCCATGCTTGTGTCTGCTTTGCTCTGTAATGAGCATTGAAGACTCTTCACAGACAGGCAGATACATAGCAGTCTCAAAGAGGTGTAATCTATGAATTAGGGTGTGATATCACAATTTCTTTTTGTGTTGGAACTCACATTTTCATTTTCTTTTTATATTTCTGTCTCACAAACTGATCAGAAAAACAATAGCCCATAAGAAATTGGGCAGAACTGGTAAACTAGAATCACAGCTTGGGACAAACCCCTCAAATTTTATGTCTGTATTGTACCATAAACCTAAAAGATATTAATATAATGGAAATGGTGTTTCCTTAAAATTTATTATTTTACATGATGGCAGTAGATGAACTCATTTGAATATTTTTTATTCAGATAAGGCAGACATAGTTGCATATTCTGTTTCACCTCCAGGAGGGAAAATTTCAAATTTCTAGGTTTGTAGCTATCCAAAATACCAGTTATGTGTTTCAGTATGCTTAAAACTAAATTATGGAAGACCACCCCGTGCAGAACTGATCAACTAAAACTGTCAAAATTTACCCTTATTTTAAATTTTTGCTATACAAAGTGCAGTAACTTTTTGATTTTTATTTTATGTGTTTTCATTTTTAATAAAATTCCTGAAAAGTTTTATTTTACTTCAGAGATAAACTTAATACTGCTTCTTCAAATGTCAGCACATCAGCTATTAAAGTTATCATACTTAATTCTGCATTGTCAAGAGACTAGACGTTGTGTAATCATGCTGTCATTACAGAGCTGACAAAACCTTAACTGTTTTATTTCACTGTTAAAAGTCACTAATTCTGCAGCTTTACAATCTAGTTTCTTAGCGAAATAAAGTGTATGGTATAGATACACATATATGCTGATACCTCAGCCTGTGAGTTCCCAACTAATTACTTTTGAATGCATTTATTAATTTGTTTCAGGTTTGATAGACAATTAGTCTCAAATATATTGAATTATCCAGTTTCATGCAAATAAACATGGAAAAAGATCAGATCTTTTAGCGTAGATCAGATCTACCTTTTCCTCAGAAGAAAGGCAAAATCCTGAACTCAACCTTATCTGGCCATTAAAGAACCGAGCTCCAGGAGAGAGTTGATGATAGGAAGTCATGGGAAAAAGCATTGCACAGACATCTTTTAAGACACCAGAGATTACAGCCACGGCCCAAATATTACAGACAACTCCTATTTTCCTGTTTACTGTCAGCCCAGACGCAAGGATAGAAAATTTGGCCCAAATATATTAGTTTTTCAGGCTCCCCCCTTCAATGCAGAGCCACAGTATTCCAATGGCCTGGGAATTTGGTCGTAAAATTGAGTGTATACAGCTGCGCTTTGTCATACAGTAACGTAACAATAATTGCATAATTTGAGGTACCAAAGAATAGTTTCTAATCTAAATTTCAAGGTTTCAATATAATACACTTAAAGAGCAGAAGAGAAGGAAAATACAGCACAGAAGCTGTCCTATAGAATAACAAAAAACAGAATAAGAAAGACTGGGTACAAAAAGATTAGTGTTTGCAATACACTAAAACCACACTCACTTTCAAAAACCAATGCTGTTTTGAGGCTCTGAACCTCAGGACTTCACATCCCAAGGACTGTTCATTTAGTAGACTTGAAATGAATTCTTTGCCGAGTTCATTAAAAGAGACATTGAAGATAATTGATTCCCATTCCATCAGTTACCGTGTGCTTTTGAATCAATGTGGCATTTAAGACCACTGTAGATGTTGACTCACATTAACTTTCACCAGGAGGTTTTTCTATGTCATGTATATCTATAACTCTTTAAATCGCCTTCAGCATTTTCTGTTCCCAGAATTATTTTTTCTTCTAGTTTAATAGATCAGACAGATATTATATCTTTTGAATTAAAGCAACTCCCCACATGCTCCTGAGGAAAATGAAAAATAATTTGAGCATAACTGCAGACTTCTCACATGGTCTTTTTGCAATTTAAAACTCTTTAGCCCCAAGAATAATGTAGATAACAGTTTTTCTGTGAAAATAAGGTCTGTTATTACTAGGATTAAAGTTTTACTCCAGGCTTAAATAGGAACATGAGGAAATCCGCTTTCACCACCCAAAGTTCAGATATGTTAAGCTATGATAGCAATCTGTCAGCCTCCCGTGAAGTTTTTAGAACATGGATATTTAAGCACAGGACTTGTAATCTAGTCTGATACACCAGAAAGACACTGAGGTGCTGCAGCGTGTCCAGAGAAGGGCAATGAAGCTGGTGAGGGACCTAAAGCACAAGTCTTATGAGGAGCAGCTGAGGGAACTGGGGCTGTTTAGCCTGGAGAAGAGGAGGCTGAGGGGAGACCTTATCGCTCTCTTCAACTACCTAAAAGAAGGTTGTAGTGAGGTGAAGGCTGGTCTCTTCTCCCAAGTAACAGGCAGAAGGACAAGAGGAAACAGCCTCAAGTTGCACCAGGGGAGGTTTAGATTGGACATTAGGAAAAATTTCCTCACCAAAAGGGTTGTCAAGCTTTGGAACAGGCTGCCCAGGGAAGTGGTCGAGTTAACAACCCTGGAGGTATTTCAAAGACCTGTACATGTCATGCTTAGGGACATGATTAAGTGGTGGACTTGGCAGTGCTTGGTTAACAGTTGGACTTGATAATCTTAAAGGTCTTTTCCAACCTAAACGATTCTATGGTTCTATGATTCTGTATTTATTTCATTCTCTTGCCAACTAGCCCTATAATCTGCAATTTCAAAGCCACAGGCACTGAGGCACATGATCTCCACCCATTACACAAGTGAGTCAGCTTGAGGAAGGCCAGACCATCGGGATACCCATTTCTTTATAGGGATCTGAAGCTATCAATCTATATACCTCCGGGAGTGCAGGGACCACGTACCAGTGGTAAAAAAGAAAAAGGTCTCATGATGTTTTGTCTTGTGAAGACAGGTGTCATCTGAGATTTTTCCACCATTGTGTTCCTCTAACCCTGCCTGGAATACATCACCCTGCTTACCGCAAACTGGAGCAGCCGGTTAATGCTGAATGGATTGCTTGTGTCCACCACAGGGCCACTGAGGCGGCTGGTGAAAAATACCTGTCAGTACCTTTGCCTGGACACTTCTAATTTTCCCCTAGCAAAACTCACAGAAAAAGCCAAATAGTTTGTTTTGAGTGCATAGTTACTCAAAGTAAAAATTCTTTTTTTCTGGAAATTTTGCTCTAAATCTGACAGCCTTACAAAGAGGTATTCCCAACCGAAAAATAATGTTGTCATCACCTACTTAAAATGAGATTTAGAAAGTTTAACTTCACCAGCTATTGGTCAATACTCCTTATGGGTTAATATTTCTACATAATGGGTGTTCATACACCGTATATTCATAAGGCAGACAAAAGTGAACATTACGTTTTAATTTGATAAATTTAAGAGGTCATGATACAAGTGACATTTAAAAGGCTATTATGCCTTAATATTATTCTCTCTGTACAATTTTACAGTAAGTGAAAGCCTGACAAGTGCCTGTTAGGAATACTTTCTCAATGTTGATCATTGATTTTTAGAAGAAATACCGGTGAATCCTTTTTGTGTTTATATGTAGCTGCTAAGCCTTAATAAATAGGATATTGCAGTCTACATTTAACGACACAAGTAGGTGCTAGATTATGGGCTAGTGCACAGCCAACTACAGAAACAAAATTTGTCCTAATGTTTCCTCAGTATGCTTTTAAAACTCTTGAGAGTACATTAATAGTAGGAACTTTTTTGTGTAAAATACACTGTACTGAAAATAAAGGAAGAAGCAAAATAAGTTATTACCTTTTACAAGCAAAATATTTTTTTTTCCAAGGTCTCCCTAAACTTTGGCTCTCTAATATCATTGATATAAAGTACAGTGGAGTAAACTAAACCATAAACAGATTAAGCCCTGTGGTACATGCTCACAGCACAGTGCAATCCCATTTGGGCTGGAAAAATCTCTTCTGTGAAAGCGGAATTTCAGTGTTATGTCACCAATTCTTTTAGATCACATAGCAGGTAGGGCTTAAGAAATGAAACTTTGATGTATTACTTCTTTTTTAGTATTTAATATATCTCATGCAAACCTGATGATAAAAAGTTGGTCATTACATTCATGGACATTGGTGACATCTTTAGGTAGACTGAGCACGGACAGCAGAAAGTGGCACTTTCCTAACAAGCACTTCTTTCATGAGAAAGTGTAGGAACAGTCCAGTAACCACTCCACCTTCTCTTTGGGGAAGATAAGTCAACCTTCTCCCAGTAGTTCAGCTTTACCACTAAGACTATACAACAGCAACTCCGCGAATTTGTCTGGCCGGGCAGTTAGACTCAGCCAGGTGCCTCACAGCTCTTCCTGTCCTGCTGATAACGGGGGCTTGCTAACTACACCCCAGTATACTTATCTTACCCCATGTCATAGCCAGGCCAGGGAGCTCACGATACACATCATTAATGTCTGTACAGCTCCCTGTGGTAATGGGGATTGTCAAAACTGCTTCTTGATGTCATGGTAGCACACTTGTTGGAGGCTTTTGTTATTGATAGCTGAACAGGTACATTCTGCTCGTGATGAAAAGTGAGCATTTCAAGCCAGTTAAAAATCCCCTATCAAACCAAGTCTTTCAAAACTGCAGGAGGCATCCCAGCCAGAGGCTTACACATTTCCACTGTCCTACTGATAATAAACTGGAAAATTGTATATGATGCAAGACTAGCACAAGCCTGCCTGCTCTTGACAGAATCAGTTAATCCACCTGTCCTTTCAGGCATTGACAGCATCATACAAAGAAAATCAATTACCCGAGATAATCAAATCCACTGTCTTCATCTCAGCTTTCTCATTCATTTAATCTAATTCTTGAGTATTGACATTATTCTGGGCATAATGGAAACGTAAGTACTTCATTAAAGCCAGCACCTGGACATATTCAATAGTGTAGCAAGAGCTGACAAAGCTATGACAAATGCAGCCTTGCGGTGGTGAATCAACTGACAAATGATACAGCCAAAAATATGTGCTTCTCAAAACAACCTTTAAAGAAATCGTGGTTTCAGATGAAGGTGCCTTGCTGCTGGGGAGGTTTCAGCCTGGAGTGCTTTGTCGCTGCAGGGGAAGAGTAAAGGTTAGCATGCTGCCTAAAAGCCATGATCCGAGCTGAAGGTGTTCAGGTGCAAGATGCATCCTGGCCACCTATAGCAGCATCTCTCAAGGTTACGTTGTGCCATAGTGCTCCAGACTGAGAGGTGGGGTAGGAGGCCCCAGTTTCAGTAAGAACATGCTTTGATTTCAGCATATGAGTAATCCTACAAGAGGTCAGATGAACATTAAAATAAAAACCAGCAAGCACTGAATTAGGAAGTTCACGTGGCAAGTAAAGGCTTACCAAGAGGAGAAAAAACTCAACCCAAGATGGCTCTAAAACAAAATGAAGACATCCAATACTTAATAAAAAAATACTATGTTTTATGTGAGTGTGATTCTTGCTAGAGGCAATGTTTGAAGAATTTGTTGTGTGACTGGGCAACAAGATACAAAAAGGGAAGATATGAACTCTTAAATTTGAGCCATTTTATATTTTCAGTATTTTCCACTCAGATAATCCAGAATGGTTGCAGAGTACGTAACCCTCAGGTCACTGAGTATTATTATACTAATTTAAAATGCAACTATTCATGCAGTCTGTATTATGTATAAGAACGTAGACTTTCACAGACGGGCATTCTTATTTGAGAGTAGACCTTACCAGGTATGAGAACAGTAATTGACTCATCCTCTACTTCCCACATAATTTATAGTAAATCCGAAAACTTTTTTCCCCTAAAGAATTCTAAAGATGGAGCACATTTTATGGTGTTATTTCCATCCTTTCCATTACATTGACCTGGACACTGAATAATGAAACAGAACTTTTAATAGTAATTTCAAATCAATACTCTCCAATTAGCAGATTTTGAAACTCCTTAATGTTGGTATTACCTGTTACATCATTAAAATGGGAAGATTTAAATCAAATCTATAGATCAATAGGTATTTTCTCACTTTTTGCTTTGCATTTAGCTTAGATACAAAACTGTGGTTTTTGGTCTCATTTTCAGGCCCTCACTAAATACTGCATTTAATCAGAACTCGTTTGGTCAGTATTCCAAGCATTTGCCCTTACATTAATATATCTAAAATAATGTCCATTAAATGTCAATGTAATCAAATTAAAAATGGGGACATTTTGATTTTGATACACCACATTGCCAGGTATTTTACATATCAATACGATACTTAAGCGATAATGATAATATTGGCTTATTTGTAAGGGTTATGTGTTACTGGGCAAGCAGTTCAAGCACTTAAAATCTCACTGCCAGCCTGCTGATCAGAATTTAACATATATCCAGGAATTCCCTGGGATACCAGAAGGTCACTATGTTTTCTATTATTCTTGGCATTACGGCTATTGAAAGTCATTCCAGATTGCAACGCTGTTTAACCAGTGCTGTGGATGTTACAACCACCCTTTGAGATTACAAACTCTTAAGGAAAACCTACTAAAAAAAAAAAAAACTTACCCAACATGGGCTCCATCCAGTAGAGATGCAGAGGGCTAAATACACAGAGAAGTTATTTTATTTTTTACTGATAGTATCCAGATTTTGTGTGTTCAAGGAGTCTTCTCTGCAAGTTGCTCTCTGAAAGGATTTCATTACTCTTTGCCAGCCTGAGGATGGAGTCAGCTGATTTTCCCAGTCGATGAATGGCTCTATTCAAAGACTTGAGCTTTGGGTTAATAATTGAGCCGTCCCCTTCTGGGACTAGCTCAAGGGCAGGTGGTGGTTTCGGTGCCTCAGAGGTCCCACTGCTGTGGGGAGTGTAAAGGGGGCACGGGCTTGGCAGGAGCTGGCTCTCGGGGCGACAGGTCTGCTTCTGTGCGCAGGCAGACTCACAGTCACCAGTTGCTGATAAACTACTACAGCCCTTACTCAGGGTGCAGTAATTTAGCCCCAGATACCCCGACAGAAAATGAGTAAAATGAGAACTATAGGCACTCTGAAGGACCAGTATAAGCTATAGAAGAAGAAACCAGCATAAGCTTTAGTTTTATATGAGCAGGTTTTACTGGCAGCCTTAATATTTCAGGCCAGGGCAATTAATTTGTAACCCTGTCATTTACTTGCTTGTCTCCAACAGACACTGCCCATGGCCCAGGTGGTGATCTGGAGTCCCAGTGACCGCCACTGCTCCAAGGCTCTTGTATGGATAGAAGGATGTGCGCTGCCCAGGGTTTTCAAACGCATCTCAACCGTCTTAAAGCCCTGAAATACTGACATGTGCTGAATTCCCATTTTCTTAAGATATTATTTTTCAGAGCTCTCCATTTGAGCACTGTGAACTGAAACAGGCAACACCACATTGATGCTTTGAGCTTTCAGACAGAATATTTTCATTCTATTTAAATTATGACTTGCAATTAGTGGGAACTTGAAATAGGTTTTAAGAAGTAGGTAGAATGAGTTGCCTAGAAATTTAAGGATTTCTGATACTGTCCATTAGGTATAACCTGTGCTTGGAGTACTATTGGGAATAATAAATAAACATCAGCATTGTTTCTATGCCAGTTGGTAATAGAATTGTCTTCAAAGCTGTTTTCTCAGTTCTAACACTATGAAATGCCACATGAGACCAAACTTGCTGATTCTCCCACTTGCAGCTGTTCTGCAATAGAAACAATCAGGGATTTTTTTCCACTGGGTTTCAAGCTTCTTTCTGCTTGACTGATGAATGAAAGATAAGCACTATACACGTTACACAGTTAGACAGACTGTTCAAATGAGATATGGAGGGGAGGTACCCCGGAGCAGGCACACTCAGCACATATTCTTGACTTATAATTGGATCAGCATTCAGCATTTGCAGGGAATATGGGATTTTACATTTCTCTAATTTCTCCTGCCCACAGATGCAGTAACAAATAGAAGCTTTAGGCAATAACAGTAGCAGAAAGGCACATGACAGTAAGGAAACACGCTCCATCTTCTGTCATGGAGAGATGCATTTTTCCTCTCCTATTTTGGGCCTCAGACCTTCCCACATTCTGTAGCTTGGGGGGAGCTTCCAGTGCAGTCACGTGGTATCAGAACAGCCTCTTATAACAACATGTCAGGAACTAATTTAAAGATAAAGTTTAAAGATCAAAGAAGTAATGGGTTTAAACTAAAAAAGAGCAGATTTAGAGTAGATATAAGGAAGAAATTTTTTACAACGAGGGTAGTGAAGCCCTGGAACAGGTTACCCAGAGAGGTGGTAGATGCCCCATCCCTGGAAACATTCAGGGCCAGGTTGGATGAGGCTCTGAGCAACCTGATCTAGTAGAAGATGTCCATATTCATTGCAGGGGAAGTGGACTAGATGGCCTTCAAAGACCACTTCCAACTGAAACGATTCTATGATTCCATGAAAAAGCAAACAACGCATGCTTACTTCTGACGTGAACTGAGACCAGCATGTGTTAGGAAGCAAAATCTGAGGGTCCTTACTGATAGAAGATGGAGAGTTGGGACTCAGCCTTTGCCTTCCTCAGCAGTTGTCAACTCTTTCATCCCCAAAAGAAGCAGTAATAGCGGAAACAGAAGATGATTTTGCCAGCTTCTTTCTCCTCCTCCACAGCTTGGACCAGCAATACCACTTTTTAGTACTGGTGATAGTGACCCTGTCAGGAAGGAATTTTTTTTCCTTATATCCTAGCTCCAGGCAATGATTTCTGACAGTGGATCTTAAACTCTGTCAGAAGTTCCTTCCCCTAACACAGCCTGGCTTGGGAATCCCATTCCCTTAGTGGTTCCTTCATCCTGTGTTCTGTGGAATGGTGTTTCCCCTGAGAAAGTGGTACTGTCATCTATCTCCAAGCTGCAGAGAGCTCCTTAAGTGAAAGGTCAGAAAGGAAAGTAACATCTGCAGAACTAATGTTTTTCTTCCAGTCACTCCTGGAAAGACTCAAATGGTGTTACCTGAAGATGCCCAGACTGCTTCCACATCAAATAGAGAACAAGGGTGGATGTTTCTAACCAGGGTAGCTGGGATGTGACAATCGCAAGAAGGAAAACAAGGCACTAAGCAGGAAGTTTTATACAAGCTTTGTTACAGGGACAAGGCAAAAAAAAAAAACAGCAGTGGGAAGCGCTGCCACCGATTTTTGTCTGGCAGAGATCCCCCACCACTTCTCTCTGAAACGTCTTTTCCCCCAAACCCACTAGAACCTGAAAAGGGGTGTAAGTGAGAGTGAGCAAAGGAGGAGCGGCAGCGGAGGGACAACGAGCCACCTAAGGGGACTTAATCTAGCGCTAGCGGACGGGGGGGG
>VZSZ01012436.1:157750-256679 GCA_013398815.1 Ibidorhyncha struthersii
CAAACCCCATAAAACCCAATAGAAAAGCGTTAGTTTTGTCTCTGAGGTATTATTAAGACGCATTTTGCTGGATTAAAATATCACAGAATAACTCGAATTGCCATTAATGAAATAGGTAAAACCTGAGAAGTGAGCTCCCTCCACAAAAAGCCTGCAAAAAATTGTTTTTAAAAACAGTGAATCGTATATGGGTAAACTTCTTCCAGAAAGATGATTTAAAAGCTGGCCTCCATTCCCCCCCCCCAATCAAATCTGCACCACTCAAAGGAAAACATAGATCAACAATGTGCCAGTACTTAAAAAGGTGTACAATATTGAATAAAAATAGATCAAGTTGATTAAACCTGTTGTCGGGCATTCAGTCATGATGAAAGGAAATATTTGAATTAAATGTAAGCATTTTATTTCTCTAGCAGAATTTTTTCTAATTATATATACAAAAGTCGTGCCTATATACATAATTTCAATGTCTATTCAAACTTTATAAATAGGGTTCTTAAGAGTTGCTCTTCATTATGACACAACTCCGGGTAATTCTAATGACTGTTATAGAATAAAGCTAAAGCAAGTATGTACTTAAGGAAAAGGAAGATCCTGAGACAGTCACACACTTATCCACATGAGAAGATTAGCTAAATCTGTATTAGTGGAAAAAAATCTGAAATACAGGTTTTATTGAAAAATGCCACATACTTTCAAAGCCCCTCTTGTGATTTCCTCTTAGACCGAATTCCTGCTGCCTTTGAGCTCAGTTCCACGTCTCGGTCAGAATAACTCCTCTGACTGCAGCCTTGGCAGGTACAAAAGCGTGAAGCTGAGCGTAGGGCACTGAACTTCTTTGAGAAGATTCACATTTTTGTGTGGCTATACAATTAAAAGCATTTATTCCTGTGAATATGTGTGTTTCTACTGAGTAATTTTAATTACATTAATTTGTGCCTGTTTGTTTCAAATGCAAAATCTTCCTAGACTGTGAAAGAAACTAAGGTGCTTTAAAAACTGATTTTCTCCTTCCTAGTCTTTCATCCTGTTGCACTGCTTAAAATGGTTAGTTTGCAAATCTGGTTACAGGACACTTATTAATTCAGCAAGGAATTACAGATCTCAGACTCAAACGGACAAGTAGTTGTTTGGTGAAGAAGTGTCCCAAGAAAAATAAAACTTTCTCTGGAGATTTTGACTCTTCTTACGCATGATTGTAAACAGGAAAAATCTGCAGTTCATAATTTGCATGGAAAACACGGCATCACTGGGGTATATTCAAACAAGGCTTTGCAACTGCAAACAAAATTAATTGCAAACCAAGGAGCTGATTTCTCTGTTCTGAGTCTCAGAGGCACATTGCAAAATATTCAACGAGGAGAGAAGATGGATATGATTAAGCCTAATCTGCTGCTGCAGGGCTACTATTTTTCCCTCACAGCCTCCAGCACGTGTTCAGTGACATACAGCGAGATGTCCCTCATTCTCCCACGCCAGAGGCAGCATGCGGGGAAGCCGCGGGTAGATTAGTTGGGTCCTGGATAGTTTCTACAACATGAGAATGCGTGAGCGAAACTCAGACGTCAGGGTCTATGTGGGGAGACTCTCTCCTCCAGGTTAAGAGCTAGAAGATTCTAGCTCTTAACTTCCATAAGGAACAGTAATTTAAGCTGGCGTCGGGAAGACATGACTTCTCTTGTCTTTTCAAATCAAGTAGTTACTTTCCTAATCTGAACCAGCATATTCTGTCCAACTTTTTGGATTTTCAACCATTTATATTAATCCTATCTATTTTGATAGTGCCCAAACAAAATTGTGGCTCCATTTTGCTATGGGCTGTAGAAACAAGTTACCTGGTCTGTATAACTAGTGAAGTATGGTATCGATGCTGCAGTAGCACTGTAGCTGCTTTCAACCCACACTTGTGAGTGCCCTTCAGAAACCTGGTGACCCAAAGTGCTTACCTAGCCAGCTGTCAGGTCTCAGATGGGAGCAGACCACCCAAGCCAGCGTTAGCCACCTGACAGCTGTTTGCACCTTCCTGCAAAGTCAAAACTTTTGTTAAGGTGCCTTTGAGGTTTCATTCATCGTTTGCAGCCTCTGAAGGTTGCCTGCCTCTGACTTAACGAATCATAGAATCCCAGGTTGGAAGGGACCTCAAGGATCATCTGGTCCAACCTTTCTTGGCAAAAGCACGGTCTAGACAAGATGGCCCAACACCCTGTCCAGCTGAACCTTAAAACTGTCCAATGATGGGGAACCCACCACTTCCCTGGGGAGATTATTCCAAAGGCTGATTGTTCTCATCGTGAAAATTTTTCCTCGTGTCCAATTTGAATCTCCCCAGGAGTAACTTGTACCCATTACCCCTCATCTTTTCCAGGTGACTCCTTGTAAAAAGGGCGTCTCAATCTTCTTTGTAGCCACCCTTTAAATACTGAAATACAGTGATAAGGTCTCCCCTAAGCCTTCTTTTCTCAAGGTGTAACAAACCCAGTTCTCTCAGCCTTTCCTCAGGCTTCCCAGTCCTTTGATCATCCTTTCTCTGGACCCTCTCTGGCCTGTCCATGTCTTTTTTTTTTTTTGTATAGTGGGGACCAAAACCGAACGTAGTATTCCAGGTGTGGCCTGACCAGCACTGAGTCAAATGCNNNTGGGCTGTGACTTGTGACTATCAAACACAGACTGGTGCGGCAGAAGGTGATCCCTGACCATCTGTGGGATGGGGTGTGGGAGGACCTTGCAGTGTTTATGTACACCGTAAAAGTCAGTAAAAGGTCTCAGAACTGAGAGATCTGTAGTCTGGTACAAGAGATTTGCAGATGTATGTAGAGGTCCAACTGCACAGATAACACAACTGGGATGTACAGAGGAAACGATTTAAGTAAAAAAGTCTATATGCACATATAAACAACCATCAACAACCCCACAAACTTCTGATTAATTTGAATAATTACAAATGGTAGTAATCATCACCCATGACTCAAATGCTTGTGATCTGCTGGACTTTCGAGTGTCAGCTGTCTGAACGCCTTATTTAGGAACAAGGTAGAGGTAAGTTATTGGATCCATTGCCTTTTTTACTAGAAAATAGCCTGTGTGGGACACTTTCTATATATTTTTCAGTAGATATGAGCAAAGCTTGTAATGAGTGGTATATTTCAGCAGTCGCATGAACACATTCATTTATCAAAACCTATTCTGTGAATGTTTGTTACAACAGTTTCTGTGCACTGTTGAAACCTTTCAGGTCAGTGTTATGCTGGTTGGAAGTAGGACATCTGACACTTGTTCCACGAAGGTATCTCCTAGAATTGTATTGCCATTCTAAGCACCCAGTTGTTATAAATCTGAAATTCATTTTCCAGGAAAACTGTGTTAATGTTACATCATCTCTGCCAGTCAACTTATTTCCCAGCTAACCCAAGATACATACTCATCTATTTAAAATGCACAGAGTGAAAACAACAACAGATAAACATATAAAATAATCCTATTATAGGTTATGTAAGTTACTCTAAGGCTTTGATGTTTACAAAATTGAAAATGCAGAGAACTTTGTGAGCAATAAAGACCTCAATCTAGAACAGCAAATGTCTCTAACAATTAAACCATATTCGTATACTTAATACTGTAAGTATTAGCAGCATACTACTAGTCCTTGCTCCTTTTGTGGTTAGAAGTAGTGATACTAAAAGAAAAAAAATTAAAGTGACTGCAGCAATGGATTTATTTAATGTAGCTTATGACCTTCCAGTGCATTCCGAGGACAGCAATTTTACATGTTAACTTGTATATTATTTGGGATATTGAAATGTATCACCGAGGAGTTGTCGATACAGTCTGAAATCTTGCCATGCTAATTTAATTTTTTTTTTAAAAATAAGTGAACCTGTTTGTCATACAGATTTGTTCAGGATCATTTTAAAGGCTTTTGTACAATGCGCTATACATATATAAGCAATGTTTAGTTGTGAAGTTTCATTTACAGCTCATTTTGCTACACGAGAGAAGCAGATTTTAATTACTGGTGAACCTTAAATTCACTCTACTTATTTTTACAATATGAGCTTCTGCCGTTGAATGATATCTTTGACAAAGACATCTCAGAGCACAAAACGTGAGAAAGATGTTGTACAGATTGGGGCAACTTGCTGAGTATTTCAGTGAGAAAGTGACATTTTCAGCTATTATTTGTATTTCCTGGCACATGTGACAACTGTATCGATCAGAACATCAGAGCATAACTGGAATCCAGTATTTCACTTTGAACTATTGCTAGATATATCAACAGTAGAAACTTAACATCCATCCAGTTGCTAACATAGCAGTGTCACCACCGATGCCCCTGTACTGGCTGTATCCACAAAGAAAACATGACAAGACAGCTACTTGCCACGGACCGAGTAAATCTAACTGTGCTTACTTGCCCAAGGAGACTTTGCATGGTTTATGTCCATGCTGGGCAAGATCAGATGTGCCTAGGGTTTAGAAACGAGCTAGCTGGTACGCCAAGAGCCAGCTTGTCAGTCAAATAAGAGGGTGCCCCTTATAATAGGATGCAGACACATGCATTGGTCCACTTTCATCAGTCAATTCCCCAATTAGACCTGGAGTTTTGCTGCTGCTGGGTTTTATTCCTTCTTTCTAATTCTCCCCATAAAAAAAATCTTGTGCTGCTTTTCACTCAAGCCACACACTCTGCAGTATTAATTGATCTTAACATGAAAAACAATGTGTGAAAGAATTGCGTTTTCTTCTCTTTCATGATCTATTTTAGGGAGACCTAAAAAAACATCATAAAACTAGGGCTATTGTAGACAGGCATCCATAAAGATGGATAGCATGTCACTTTATTCCACAAAACGATATCTGTTAGTGATTACTGTCGATCAGTCGTGTGCAGCTGGCTTTTCCACGTGATAAGCAAAAGTTACTCAATCCCTTTATTTTCACTTGTTGCTTGTGCACAGCTGAAGGGAGATAAAAAAAAATTATTTCCTATGCAACTTGGAAATACGAAGAGTAAGGCAGACTGCCTAGAAGAACTAGAGAAGCCAATGAAGATGGCAATATAGTGTCAGGTGCCAATTTGCTAAAAGCAGGGGCAGGAGTGAAGAAGAAATAAAGAATCTGGAAGTGACAGTGGCATTCTGGGGCCGTATGCTGGAGGAGTTTTTCCTTTTTATCTCGCTGCTCCTCTGCTTCTGAATCTTATCTCATGACTGCCTTCCATATATCCACTCCCTTTCTCCCACTGAGTCTTCATTTTTTTCAGCTTTCCGTCATTTTCCCTCAGTTTGGTTCATATTGATCTAACAACCAGAGGATGGAGTAAAGTGTATATATAGGCTTATTGGCTACACTGCCGTTGTAGTGGACAATGCAAGTAGGACAATGCAGAACAGGGGAGGTAGTTAAACATCTTTGGCACTCTGGCTGAACCCCACCTGAATTTCTAGCTGCTTTTCAGTCAAGCACTTTAAAGGCACTGTCATTCAACAGTTTGGATTCAGAAGTCAAACGCAACTGCAACGCTAATTCAGCTCATACTATCTATAAAACCACCACTGACTTCTTATTTTAAGATAGTTCTACACGCAGTTTTCGATGCCTGCAACAGCAGCCATGGGAATTCAGGCATATGGCCACTACCATATGCCAAAGTATCTTTATCTAATAATTTTTAGTCTTTTCCACGCATCCACTTGTGGATAAGACACTTCGATATGACAGGCATTTCATCCTTTGATTCATTCACACAAAATTCACTTCCAGTGGAATTTTAAGACACTGCTATTACCTCTGCCAGCTCTCTGCCTTATCCCATTTCAGTCTCAGAGGTTTGTGAAACTCGCATAATTCACTTTTCCTCTCATGCAGAAGATAAATACTGACTTCCCTGGAGAAATGCCAAAACATTAGATACTATTTTACAATCCTAATCTGATCTGATCCAAGGTAGAAAATGTTGTTGTCTCATCATACGGGAAACTTGGGCAGATGTTTGTTACCTTTGCCTCAATTACTTAATGGTATGTTTATTGTGCATATGTTGACACATCTTCGTGTTCTAATCTGGACAGCATGTAGTCTGTCCGGTAAACACAAATGGCTCGATATTCCATGTGGAGAACAGGTTACGTATATGTTTTTAGGCTCTGGGAAAGAGGAAAATATTACGGGTCCTGCTGAACTAGTTTTAAATACTAGTAGTTAATATGGTCTACATATGCAGGAAGGAATCCTGCTGCGAGTGTATAGCATTTGATAAATAAATGCATGACAGAGGAAAGGTCCAGATGTGCAAACATGCCAAGAGGCAGGCTTTTCAATGGAACGAACCAGCTCAGTAAGCCCCATAAAAAAAAAAAAAAAAAAAAGNAATGTGTGTGTGCATCCAAGCGTGTATGCACACACAGCAGTGATTTATATATCCAGCTTGAGTATTCTCTGGGAAACTGCCTAAGAATTCAATGCCACCCAATTCTATTCCTTGGCTGGCATGCAGTGTCCCTTTGCAGTGATGGGCTGCCAGTTGACAAGGCAATCAGATGTCTTGATTAGTATTTCTTATACAGAAATAAGATATTCTCTCCTTCCTGTTATTGCCATGCTCTCTCTTCCTGAACATACAAAATGAATCCACGTGCCATGGAATGGATTTGACCTTTCATGTGTTAAAGACTAAAATTCTCCACCCCATCCGCCTATAAAATTGCTAAATTGGATGTGGGTTAAGATCTGAAGGTAAGCCAGTAGCTTTAGAAGGAGATTAGTAACTCATTTATTTTGATCTTCAGTACTGTAAAAACTAAAAGCAAACAAGTACAGAAATATCCATAGGTTTTCTTAATCTGTTTATCAAGAATCTTCAGACACATTAGGAGCTCATAGTAGCAATTCCAAAGCTAAATATAAAAGAAGCTTTATGAAGTACTTATAAAGTCAGTAAGAGCTTTTCTGGGAAACCAGAAAGATATTACTTATTTTTAGCATATTTTCCTATGAGATATAGATAGTGAATGTAGAAAATATGCATCCAAATGCAAAATGAGATACGCAAAAGAGATCCCACGATACGCACCAGGAGCGTTACAGAATCAGCATTTAGAGAGCAATGTTCTGACAACACCATCTGCTCATTTGTGCTGTATCTTCCTATTACAGGCTCTCTTAATGTCTCATGCATGATTTTCTGTGGAAGTCAGTAGGAGTGTATGATTTATTTCTACCTTTATATATATATATATAGCAGGCTGGCGTATGCTTAACATATCCAAAATGCTGAGAATTTTTACTTATTTAAAAAGCCATTGCTTTCATTTTTCTTTGGAGACATTAACAACTTATTTTGTCACTTCACCACTGTTCCATACAAGTCAGATGCCATATTGCATTAATTTAAGTAAATACCACTAATGTTGCTCTTACTAGAAATATAGACTGAAAGAAAAGTTAGTTTGGGGTAAAAAAAAGTTTGCAATCATCTTGCATTGGTCACTAAAAGATGGTGAAACAAAGCTTCAAGCTCTGAAGCTTGACATTCTTTACTGTTAGTAATTTATTATGAAATTGAAGTGCAAGAGAGTCCTGCAAAATTCATTCTGGATGTTGAAAATTGTATTATTTGATTGTCCCTTCTAAAACTTACAACAGATATTTTGTTTGTACTTATTAACATTTAATGGTTGTCTCGCAGATTCTGTGTAGGTAATGTTCCTGTCATGTAGGGTTTTTTTAAAGTTTTGAAGCAAGTCTTCCAAATAACTTTTCAGTGCTTTGATTAAATATAGCAAAAGTTCTCAGAGTCCACAAATTTCAGATCTGTTGGATGACTGCATTAAACTATTGATTGAGACTCTTCATCCAGAAATGGTTTACAGAGCTGACAGATTACTTAAAATAACCATTATGGATGTGAATCATACTGACAAAAGCAAAGAAATCCCCTTCAGAAGAGAACATTTCGCCTCAGCCAAACATTTTGATGAGCGTGTATGGTTATAGATGATTATTTATATACAGTCAAAGGATATTTTTTTTCATAGCTAGAGGTAGAAACATATCATTTCAATTTTCCTTATTAACAAAAAGCTTACCAAAGATATGTCATAGGTATTGTCAGTACCCATGTACCAGAGATGTTGCTCTTAAACAGCTGTGTTCTAAGATGGGGTTATATTTCCCATTCAGAGTGCACTGATATGCCAGAGATGCACTCGTGTACAAGCATGAATAGCAGAAACAAACCTCAGTGTTAACGGTTCTCCTGCACGATTGCATTATTGTTCAAAACAATTACTTTTCCTAATATTTAAAGGACAGATGCAAAAATGAAAGAGGCTTAGTATGCTGGAATGCAACTTCTGTTGGTAAGTTAAATTACTGCTGATACCATGTATTTTTTGAAGCTTTGAGCTTTTTTAAATTGTTGTTGATATCTACTAATACCTTTATAGCAGCAGCTATTCAAGATACAGTATCTTTAGTGTTGAAAACCTTGCAAAATTTATATATTTGAAATGCAAATGTGTTGTAAAACATTATCTTTGCACTTTTTTTCCAGGAGCTACAAGAACTTTTGAAACCACACCTGACAATGTGCGGTCTTAAGTGCTGCAGTCTCAGAGCCCTTTTTCTATTGATGTTGTGTAGGTAAGAAATATTTGCTAAAAAATATTACTTCTTTGATGTATAATAATATCAGTTGGTTTATAGTCAACTTACTTATAATTAGAAATATATCTGACCAGGGAACAAAGCTAAATCTACTGCACAGCTGAATCTTGCTTCTTACAAAGATTAAACAACCTGGATGTTAGTAACAGAAATACAGGACTGAACTCCTTCACGAATCATCTCGGCTGCCTTGACTGAATCATATAATTTTTCACTGAGAAGACTGGTGGGGGGTGGAAAGAAAGGAGTTTAACTTAAGCAAATGATGCTTCAAGTGAAGGATTACTGTGTAGACAGTGTGAGTATCATATCGGATGCTTAGCAGATTTAGAAAGGCACATGGTCCTTGCCTGGAGCATAGTACCTTACCCAAGGACAGAAGCACACAGTCCACCTAGATGTTCTATAAGCTGGAGGTAGTAAAGTCATCATTGTGCGTTCATTACTGAAGGAGACTGTCTTAAAAAGAATTACCTGGTTAAAACATCATCTTTCTATTCTCTATTGATGAAATCACGCAGTCTTTAGGAAAACTGAGTTGTGTTAAGCTGGAAGGTGAAACCGATCCCTTCTGTGTACAAGTAATCTTGCTAACAGTGCAGTTAGCATGACAAAAAAAACTTAGGATTGAAATGGAGCACTTAAAATGCATTCCTTCTATAAAAACAGGGAAAAAATTATTCTTTATTGTAATAAGAAAATGCAAGCATGGACAGGTTAAACATTGTCACTACCACCTTTAACCGAAGTATTTAAAGTCTGTTAGCCAGTTCTCTGTGTAGAATTGCCTGACCTATTTGGTCTCCCAGTGAATGCCTCAAGATAAGACTCTGCCTGAGCTTTAGTTCGAGTGGGTGTGCAAACACATATTTAGATAAAGCCTCCGCTTAGTTGTGAGGGCAGGTGGAACAGTCCCCTGAACGGGAATTTAAAACATCTGTCTCCCCCACCTTCTCTGGTGCTATGAAGAGACCTTTGTCCAGAACACACACTTGCTCTAATTCCACCTTCCTTCCTCGTCAGCTGTGATGTGCCATGCTCTATAGGGAGGGGTCTGGAGAGCAAGTCTTATGAGGAGTGGCTGAGGTAACCAGGGTTGTTTGGTCTGGAGAAAAGGAGGCTGAGGAGAGACCTTATCGCCCTCTACAACTACCTGAAAGGAGATTGTAGTGAGGTGGGGGTCAACATCTCACTAGTAACAAGCAATAGGACAAGAGGAAATGGCCTCAAGTTACGTCATGATAGGTTTAGATTGGATATTAGGAAAAAATTCTTCACCGAAAGGGTTGTTAAGCATTGGAACAAGCTGCCTGGGGAAGTGGTGGAGTCACCATCCCTGGATGTATTTAAAAGACAGGTAGACGTGGTGCTTAGGGATGTGGTTTTAGTGGTGGTTTTGGCAGTTGATGGTTGGGCTTGATGATCTCAAAGATCCCTTCCAACCTAGACATTTCTATGATTCATGGCTTTGCAGTAAAACACTGCTAAGAGACCCAACAAAATTTCAGAAGCATCTAAACAACAAGGAGGCAAAATTCCCTGAGATGTTCAGCCTGCAGTATATAGTTGGCTTCATTATTATCAGGGAGACCTTGTGAATCCTCTCTTACAGCTTCACATGGCTAAGAGTATCCAGAAGCACAGACAGTTAATTCCTGTATAGTATCTGTGGGAGTTACGTGTACGCACAGCACCTGTTTAGCTTGGACACAAGTGCACAGCATTGAGCTGATCCAGTCGTATTGTACCCAGATCCAAGCACGGGCTGAGCAGCAGCTCTGCCCCTTGGCTAGCTCACAGCCAAGATGGTGCTTAGGAACACAAATGCCTTTTTCCAGTGCACAAATCAGGAAGGTTTCGTGAAAGTGCTGTTTAAAACAAAAACTACCTTGCTTGACACTGAAACAGAGAAATATTTCTGAGCAGTATCCAAGGACTGAGGTGCACTGAAGCAAGGGCCAGGATTGCTCCCCAAGTGGCCCCTTAGATATTCCACTTGTATAAGCTCTGATTAATGTGTGAGGAGTTTCCTCTACTGAGTACTTTATAACCAATAATGGTGTTTTTTTTGTATTGTTTTTTTTTTTTTGGGGGGGGGGGGTCGGGGGGGGATTTTTTTTTTGGTTTTAAGTTTAGAGATAGCCAGAGCCTCATCTTCCCTATCAAATACAGAGAACACAATCTGTCACAATGCATGTGCTGACAGTGTCACACCAGGCTATCAGACTCCACCTTACTTTCTAGTTCTCCCTTACTGAATGACATTTCTTAACTTCACTTTCAGCACTTGACATTAAATTACATTATGATCACATCAGACACACATATGAGTTTCTATATCTGGGGGTTGCCTGGGTGGTCACTTTCCCATAAATATTTTTATTATGAATGAGAAATGAAAAAATTGAGGCAAATTTGTCAGGGTAATCAATAGAACTTACACTTCAAGTCATTATCAGGAACCAGCTTAAGTAAATATATGCTATTTGATCCCAAGAAGGGTTCCTATTTGTTTCAGGAAGGGTGTTTTAGGAATGCTGGCCTGGGCTTATAGGGTTAGATCCAGAAAATTCTGTGGGATTTTTTTTTTGGGCGGCTGAGTTTAAGAGAACTTACACGATTTAAGTATTTGTTCCTGTATCTGGTAAGTGATAGTGTAACTCTACTGTTTCAACCTCACCAATTAACCAAAAACCCGAGACAGTACTGGCTGTTTTAAAGCAGAGAGATTTAATCAGTGATGTAGGTGATTCTGCTGCAGTTTACCTACTGTGGCCATAAAAAAAGACTGTATCCTTGAGCACATCAGGTGTGAAACAAGAAGTATCACCTTTGTTTGCATCCATAACCTTTCGCCTGTCAGTGGATTGCCCGAAAAAAAGCTTTTTTCCCCTAGCTTTTCCTGAGGGGGGTGTTTCAAAAGCTTGCTCAGACTGTGTTTGGCATTTTGTTTCTCCCTTCTGAGTTCTAAGGTGTTTTTGCCTCTTTCATGACACATAACTTCTGACAAAATATAGCCAGGAAAAATATTCCCGTAC
Source organism: Ibidorhyncha struthersii (assembly GCA_013398815.1). Classification (NCBI taxonomy): domain Eukaryota; kingdom Metazoa; phylum Chordata; class Aves; order Charadriiformes; family Charadriidae; genus Ibidorhyncha; species Ibidorhyncha struthersii. Next base: position 169,453 of record VZSZ01012436.1, read on the forward strand.
ATGTGTCTAGACTGTACTTTTGTTTTAAGCAGTGATATATACTGCTGTTTAGTGGAGATGTTCCCTTTTCCTCCCTCTAGTTACTCAATTCTGTTAAGACACTAACATGAAAGTATCTTAACAAACAGTTGTTGTACCTTGCAAGCCTGTAAAAATACTAAGGTTGAGCGCCAGAAGAATAACTAAGGAAATTAAATAATTATAATTCAGCTTTTATAAAAGCAAGCATGGGTCATTGAGCTGGAAGAGTTTGAAACATGTATTACACATTGACAGCCCAGAACAAATAGATATTCCAGCCTGTCACATAACTATACATTGAGTTTTCTTCTATAAAAGCCTATTCTCTCCTCAGTGGCTGTTTCAAGGCAATTCCATGCTTTGATGCATGCCAGTGTACTTCAGATACATTAAGAAAATGGAGGGACTAAAGTGTATGCAGTTAGTTAAATTTAACACCACAAATACCAGGTAAAAGAGAAGCTTAGATGCATTGATGAGATGATGTACATGCATAAGAGGAAGGAGCTTTTACTTTTATCCTTTGTGATCCCTGCATAAGGCTATATGACAGAATGTGTGCAGCTGTGAGTTCACTCTTGCTTAGTGATGAATAGGGCACGTGAATTGAAGAGCACTTTAAGGGAAACAGGGCATCCTCCCTTAAAATGTAGATAAGCAAAAGCACTTCAGGCACATGACATCTGCAGGTTCCTCGCCTTTCAGTGCTGACAATCTACTTCTGAGTACCCCTAAAGTTACCAGGAGGGTAACATCACACACTCACATTTAGGAGCCATCAGATTCCGCTCACATATAAGCTCACTGCTATAGGACTTCTCAAAGATTGTATGGCAAAATAGCACACAAGGTCAGTGCCCCATTAATTCACATGCACGACAGTTCTCCCATGCCAACAAGTCCTTACTCAACCATAAAAATTAAAGACCAAAGATATGAGGCTACACATCATGTGTTAATGAGGGAAATCAAGAATTACCTCAAAAGGTACCACAGGTGATTTAAGGGAAGGATTTCCATACGATAAAGCCAAATATTTAAGATATATTTCATAAAATAGCTGCAAATGATAACACACCAGACCACTCTGCAATTACATACTGATCAGCAGAACAATATTATACCCTTGCAGTGGAAAAGGGACAGGTTTTCCTTTATTATTTCACAATATGTGAAGTTTATTCAAGAACAATCCCGTAAAGCTGTGAAATTAAACTCATGCAGCTCAAACACCTAGCTAAAATTATACGTAAATTACAAAAGCAGAAATATCTATTGCAAATACAGTATTTAAGAAATGAATTAAATTCAAGTACATTTCTAATTCCAACAGTTCTGTGCAGCATAAAACTAGCTTTTTTTTACATTCACATTTCAACTCAACATGACCATGCTTGTTTCTTTAGGACACAACTTACAGGAGAAACACTCCATATTTCAATGCTGGCATTACTCAAGACCACACTTAACATTAAGTAAAGTAATAACATAGTTCTCCAGCAATAAATAAATAAAGCCCACAAACAAAATAAGGGAAGTAAATAGGATCATTCAAATATCAAAGCTATTTGAGTTAAAAGACTGCTAATGAAAACCAGCTACTTATATGGGAATAGAGTCTCGTGAAGAGCAAAATTACACAGCAATATCAGCACTTCAAGACAGTGGACACCAGACGTAAAACTGGTGTGATTTGTCCATGTGCATTCAGTGACATCATGTTAGCCTTTAAGTTTCATCAGTATAAGATACTGAATTATTCCTAGAGGATGAAAACCATGGTTTCCTGACAGAACAGCTCAAGCTCTCTCAGAAAGAGTAAAATTAAAATCAAAGGAGCAAGCTTTGGAAGGCTACAGGAGGCCCAGAAACATCTTCAGGAAGAGCAAGAAAAGACTTTAGGAGCAGCCCTGGGAGAAATTCAGAAGAAGAAATTAAGTGAGGATGTGGCAGGACTAAGAAAGACTGCAAAACACTGGTGCCCCCTTAATCATCAATTTCTACTTACATCTTTCTCCCCAGGGCTGAGCAGCCACAGCTACAGCTCTTGTACCTGTTGTAGGAGAGCTAAGGGGTAGAACTGGTCACTCACAGCAACCAGCCACTTTTGGTAGGTGGGGGCAAGAAACAGAGACCCTGTCCTGGTGAATATATAGGTGGCTGCTCTCCATCAGCAGAGACACCGCCTCCGCCTGCAGCCAGCTGGCCTTCCTTGAGTCAACCACTTATCTGCTTCTCACCTTCATTATTAGAGAAAAATCATACCCTCACTTTTCTCAAATCATTGGCAACAAGCAGTCAGTACCACTTGTGTTCTGATTTATGAAGAGCACAGCCTGAGTCTGTGAGGGGGGAGCACACCCTGCTCGCACTCTGGGGGTGCCCACCTTAGGGCTTAGGCAGAAATTAAGAGCAAAGCTATGATTATCTTTTGCCGTGGGGCTGCAACTTATGGTGTCACAGCCCTGAATGGCCCCAGGTGTCCCTCCCACAGCTGCTAACCATCAAGACCCATAAAAGGGGGAGGGGACTATATAAAAATGAATCCTGATGTGGTTTAAGTAAAGAATGGTAATTCAGGTATGGATCTTCTCTAGGCCCTTCACTCAGCCTCCCAATGAGGCTGTTACAGGGGCCTCTGGGCAAAAATGGGGTTTATAGTTACTTATTTATATTTGACTTCTACAGATTATGTTTGTAGCTGTTTCTGAACAAAAAGGAGTGGTTTGCAGTCTCATGATGCTTCACTGATTTTGCCCAACAGGATTATTTTTGTAACCTGTTTAAAAATTGTGTTGTAAAAGCAGGATTTTAAAAGTGTTGTTATGCACTAATCTCTGAGGCTGGTTTCCGTCTCTTCCCAGGAGTTAAATTGAATGTATTTCATTATGTAAAAAGAAGCTTAATTTTAAATGCTGAAATAAACAATCAACACCCCTCCCACATTCCTAGATTATAACAATAGTGTCCTATTTACAGAGAAGGCATTAAAGAAGACTGAACTACTTTCTCAGACAAAGCATTAAGAAATGATAGACTTAAAAGAAGTTACAGATTTTAAGGTATAAAAGTAGTATTTTTTCCAATAAGATTAATGCAGATTATAAAATCTGATATTTTCTAGAACATTATTTTTTCTATAGTGCTGTGAAATGCAAACACACAAATGTTTCATATGTTATCTGATGGATAGTAACCATCAATAACTTTGAACCTAATACAGCATTTTCCTGGAATGTCATCTCTGCTATAATCGATGATGTTCATTTAAAACATCCTCACTTTTTTCATTCCTTTTAGGTCAATGAAAATTCCTGAAGCTGAAGGAAAAGGTGAAATTCTACCTCCAACTATACAAAAAATAATAAAAGGGTACAACAAGTATCTACGTCCATTTTTTGATAGTGAGTACAAAAGCTGTTTTAATAAGATTGAGCCATAACATAATGCAGTGTCTGAAATTCAGCAATGAAAGCAAATGTTTTTTCACAGTACTTTTTTTTTTTTCCTCAGATGTTTGAAAGTGACTGATCTGATTATATGTAATGTACTATGATATAACAAGATATAGCATAATAGCTTTTGTGGCCCAAGGTGAAACTTATATATTCCAGGCATTTACAAGCAAAACTTCTAGACTCTGCTAGAAACTTGGCTATTGATGTTCATGTGTCTTCAGTGAAATAAGCTTACCTTAACTAATTAAAAGCATAGTTTCCCCTAATTTCCTAAATAATAACCCTAAAAAATTTTGATTAAAGAAAGCTTTATAGATCAAACTGTTTATAAAACACAGGCAAATCTTGTTACTATACCAAGTACTATGTGCATCTACTATAAGATTGCAAGAGAATTATTTAACAAATGCTTCTTAAAGGTCACTGAACTGGTTCACTGCAGAACTGTGAGGGGAAAATGAATCAAAAATGTCAGTTCCCTGCATCAGACAGCCACGGTCACCAGGTTGGAAGACCCATATAGTCTACTGCACCAAGGCTGATTTTACTGCCCTGCAGTGCAGTCAGCCTTAGGCACCTGAAATCTCAGTGACAAACACCTTCCTCGCTCGCGGCAGGCTACTGTGTGTATTGGAAATACTGAAGAGTTATGAGGCGGGGTGAAGATCTCTGCCTGGAGTAACTGCAGAGCTCTGAAAAAGAAAATACTCTGCACGTTGAAAAGATGCTCAGCGCCATTTGTCTGTTAGAAAATAAACTTACAGAGTGAATGCTAGGCAATAGTTCTTAAGTTAGATATTCAGAAACGGGTTTCAAATGAAGGCTTTTATATGCCTTTATATCCTGAATATAATATGATATATAAAATGATTGACTAAAAGTTTCTCAGACCATACTGTTACCTCTTGCCATCCAAATACCTGGTGAGACTATCAGCCTGTTCAATAAGGACACTCAGCTTCATGTGCTATTTCTGAATCAATTTCTTAGAAATATCATGATAAATTGGTATTTTAGGTTTAAGAGAAAGGGAAAATAACTACTTCATCTGTTTGGTGTTACTGTAATTGTCTCAGCTGCTGATACAACTGCTTTAAAGTATTGATGTGGTTTAAGAAGATACCAGCAAAATAAAAGTAATGCTAATAATCTAACCCCTTCACATTGGAGATGATGCATATTGGAAAATAAATTAATGGCCACTGAACATATAGTTATTTAATTCATTACTTCATGGTGTTACTAGAGATATATTAGCACTACCATGATGGATGTGCTTTGGTAGGCAGCAAACAGAATTCCATTGCAAAATCCTATGATAGTAGTTAAGACCAATAGCAGAGAACTTTTGAGTTACAAATCTCCCTTTTCTAATGTGAGACTTTTTTTTCTCTCTCAGCTGTTGTAATGCAGCAAAGCTATAGCTCTTCTTTTTTTTTTTTTNGCTAAGGACTCTGCCTGGAAATCCCAGAGGAGCTCAAGCACAGATCAAGTCTATGCTGTATGCAGAGCCAGCCTAGCACTTCCAGCCAGTGCCAGCATTGCTGCATGTGATTGCCGTGGCTCAGGCACGCAAACACTTGTGTCTCAGTAATCTTTGGGTATATAGTAGCCCTCCTGCTGAAGGAATGGGATGAGACTCTGAAAAATACATTTTATTGATGCCATTTCTAAATGCAGAGTTGGTGTTTTTGTGAGAAATGACTTTTTTTTTTTGTAGGAATATTTTAGGTTAGGATGACCCAGGAAATATTCATCCTTGGTTTTGGACCGATAGCTTTTTGCAAGATCATTTGGGATCATTTTCCATGTGATAGAGGTGTTTATGCTCAGGGTAGGGTATCTGCTCAGCCCTGACCCTTCTCTGTTCCTGGCAAAGTGGCTGCAGCTTGCGTGAGATTCAGGTCCAGGAGGAGCTATTGGTCTTCTCAGAAGCACAACTAGTAAACCAGCCTCAATCCTCAGCTCAACAAATCAGTGGATTATACTGGTCTGTGTAACCACAGCTATCCTAGCTTTCTTCCATGTAATATTTTCCTTATTTCTATGGATATTATCTGCCTGCAGCTGGTGTACCTTGTGTCTGTTCTTTGTGAGAAAGACTTCAGTATAACTGGCTTCACTCAGAATTGTATCAATGGCTACGGTACAGCTGCTAAATAGTTGGTGAAGCCAGAGTATCAATTTTAGTCATTTATACCTCTTCTATGACTCTTTTTAGCCTCCTTATTCCCTCAGATCCTTAATTTCTTTGGTGTGATATTTGCATGTTAAAAGTAAGAGGCTGACCAATCAAAAATTGATTGTACGATAAAAGTGCTGGTTGGACTTGAGTATACTAATTAACAAATGCATGATAAAAACATAAACTGGGGTATTCTGGTACTGGTGGGGAGTATCAGCTGCTATAAAAGCCTGCACAGTTCTAATTGTGTCAACCTATCGGTGCTGATTTACTCTGAGAAGGAAACTTCTATTTCTAGAAACAAGAACAGAAAAGGATGTATATGCATATTAACCCCAAGATCTATGTTTGCTGTCTGAAGTGCATGAAAGGATTTGCATAAAATGGGAACCTAGTATGTGTCTGTTGATATGCAGAAATACTAAAATATCTGCCCCTTTAAGACACTTGGCTCCCTCTTTTTCTGGCCAAGATTCCTTTGCTTTCAAAAGTGTGCATATTTCTGTTTGTTGTGTGGTCAGTTAGATGTGTACTAATAAATATGCATGAAGGAATCTGTCATAAAACTAGATAGTATTACTTGTTGGCACCTACGGTGCTTTGAGCTTAACATGAGCTAGTCATAATGGAACACTGAAATGTATTTTTTATCAAGTGTGAGGGGGCCAGAGGTTAGCTTGAATTTTAGAATAACATAATTTAAAGTCATTTCAATGTTATTTGTCCTTGACATTTTTCTTCAGGCAGGAAATGGGGATTTTTGAAGTGATGCTTGCTGCCAAGATAGAATCATACTCTTAAGAAATTCAGTGTCGCTGATTTTGTAATATTTAACAAAATGTTTTTTTAGCCCTGAAAAGGAAGCATTAGGTATAAACAAATGATCATAAAATGGAGGTTCCTTTTTCCTAAAGCCAGGAGAAACAGAAATAGTTACTAGTCAAGGAAATTTTATGGCAGCTCATATGTTCTTAGTTTAATAAGCCCCCCTTTGCCTATTTGTGTTTGGTCCTTGTGCTGGGACTGGAAATTACCCAAGCGGATACAACTCAGCTAGTGTCATTAACGAGGGGATTATGAAGATATTCCTCATTTGAATCCAATGACTGTGCATAACAACATAAAAATTGTCTCCTCTGTTTGCATGGATGGGAACTAGTAGATTTCTAGATTTTTAAGCCTGGGTTAACCTCACCTTACTTTAGCCATCTCCTCCCCCAGAGGTCACCCCTCCAGACCCTTGCTACACAAATGCTGCCACTTGTGCCTCATACAGCCTGTCACTGTCATCTCTAGGCACATACATTAGGTGCCTAAAGTTAGATTAGAAGAAGCCAGGCTTGGTATGTCCAAGTTTAGCAGACAAGTAAAACTGACTGAGCGTTTTATGTTTGTCCGCAGTGGGTGGCGCATACCACTTACCAAATCATGGGGTACTTTTACACAGTGTTTACTACAGAGGAATCCTGGCTGGACGGTTACGTGGCTCTGCCCTCATCTGAATGTCACTATTAAGAATGTTCTCTTTCCTTAACTGTAGCATTTTAATGTTCCTTTTTGAGCTGGTTCATCAAGCAAGTCTTAATAAACTGAACAGATAGACCCGGGAAGTTCCATTAGTGAATTAAAATATTACTTAATCTAGAATGATTTTAGCCATTCTTTAGATTGGAATATGAAATATTCCTATACTACTGCTAGCAGATAGTACCCCTTAACGTAATAATACCCATCCCAGGCTTTTAGGTAGATACGAAAGTCTTTTATAGAAAAGCTGACATAAGGAATTTAAAAATGCACAGTTATTTCCCTTAAATGTGCTACATAACCCTGACACTCTATCACAGCAGTACAAGCTGATTTCAACACAGGTTTTCTGCTGAAACTGCGCAGAGCAATTTCATAACTTTAGGTGCTATGCCAAACCTCTCTGAATTAATGAGCAATTCCCGCTGACTTCGGTGAGCCTTGAATCAGGTTCAGAGAGTTGTTAAGGGATGCATAAAATCTTGTAAATAATCTTATACAAATAGATTTTGTTCTGTGATTGAATGTGATAATTTAAATGTTCTAATTAAAAAGAGAGAGACTAGGAAAAGGTCACAGCTAAGTATATTTGAATATGGAAGCTGCTTTCAAGTGGTATAGAAAAGTGTCATGCTTAAATCAGTTATTCTAAAACACATTTAAAAGATTATTTTCCTTAGCTTTGTAGTGAGTAATACATTTTGTGGTTTAAATTCAAGGACACAAAATAAATCTTCAAGTCTAACCTTTTGCGTAAGACCAATCATCCTATTTTTCTCCTAAATGCTGTTTATATTAAGTTCTGTGAGTTTAATTAGATGTAGGCATTTTAGTCCTCAGAAGTTTACAGTTTGCCCCAAAAGAGATCAGGAGATATCAGGATTTCAGCAATGTCTAAGACCCTTTGAGTGTAGTGAGACGAGCTCACAGGATACATGAGAAGGAAGTACCAAATAATTGTCATCTAACGACTATTTTATGTACCAGTTAGCCAATGTCTAATCCTTCAGAGAAAGGCAAAAATCCTAGAATATGTACGGCCAGTTGTATATTGGAGAAAAAAAAAAAAATCTTTTGAATCACCACTGAAGCCTTAAAATTGTGATTTATTAAATCAATGACTTGGTGAAAAACTGTAAACTTTAGCATACAGTTGGTAATGTAGAGTTTCCTTCCTTTCCCATGGAAATAAGGGACACTGAGACTGTCATGGCCACCAAACCCAGCTTCCTGCATGCACGTGACATTTTGGGTTTTGTTTTTGGTTTGTCTGCAGGCTTCCCCCCCCGAGTTCCACAGGCTCTAAATGATGAAAGGTGATTAAGTTCAGTTAGAGAAAATAAGTTTATTTGAAGTTTCATGTTGGCTCTAGCTTCCATAAACTGGGATCTTGCTTTGCTTTGTCGGAGAATGTGTACAACTTGCTCCTGGATATCTTTTCTGTGCACTTATTAACATTACGCGTGTCACCTTTCCATCTTCTCTTTGAGGAGCTGAGTAAATGCTGTTCCTTAATTGTCATGTTACAAGCTTTGCTATTAAGCTTCTAGAGTTTTTGTCTTCTGGAATACTTCTCTCTCTCAATTGAACTCTGCTGTTTGCACTTCTTTTTTTCCGAATGTGGAAAACCAATCTTGTCACAGTAATTTAATAACAGTCTTGCCAATACAGTCTAGATTGTAAGATAACTTAATTCTGTGTATTGCTCCCTATTGCAGTAGTGCTTCTGCCAAAGCGTAATATGGAAAGATCATGTTGAAATGATTATCTGTGACAACCTCTACATCCTTCTCAAAGGCACTGCTTGCCAAGATAGTTTCCTATCCTGTATACACTGCCTGCATTATCTGTCCCCACATTAATTGCTTGCATTTGGCTGTGTTAAAATACGGGGGTTTGACAAATGATTTAACAAGCTGCTATTATTACTCTCCCCACAAATTTTTGCCTTGTCCACAAACTGTACTAGTGAAGCAACATCACTGTCTAAAGATCATCGATGTAAACAGATAGAATTGAAACTGATTCCTGCTAGAAATGGATCTGTTTCCTGATGTCATCATATCAACAATTACAGCTGAGATCTGTCAGAAGGCCTGTCTTAATCTGTCCCATCTCTTCACTTAACGTATATTTGTCAAGAAAGATGTCTTCTGGTGGGAAGTTAAATGCACCGAAAAAAATCCAAGTATAATGTATCACTTCATCTAAAAGTCCCACAATACTCTAAAACAAAGCAAAGCTGGCGATCAGGCAAACAAAACCAGTTTTTCATGAAACTATAATAAATCAAGCCAGTTATAATTTCCCTTCTAATTCTCTATTAGAGCGGCATAGTATTTCATCCAGTATTACTGCAAGGATGAGGTGGTCTTTCTTTTGAGATATTTCTGAATGTCAGAATTGTTGCAAGTTTTCTTAAACCAAATGAAAAAGAGCTTGTACTAGCAGCTCAGCGCTGGCGGTTCATCATAGTGCTCATTGATTTGAGTAGTGGGTCTTCAGAGTTACAAATACGTATGTGACTCAGTGGTGGTTTACTTTGTTGGCACAAATTTTAACAGACTGGATCATTGCAGTGATCCAAACTTAATTTTTAAGTATGCTATCTGCTGCTCTTCTGGCTGCTTTCCCATATGGGATTACTGTGCATGTTTGTAAAGTGCATGGAGTAACAGGTTTTGTACATACATTTTAACTTTCACTGAAATGTATGTTAATTGGATTGTGCCCCCATGGCTGTACAAGACACCGCCTTTGATGTTTCTTTGCCTTGTCTTGCAGATTCTCTTCACTAATGCAGGACACACTGACTTTAGTTTTCTTCTGAACATCGGTAGACTTCTTCTGAAGCTGTGATTATGCATACAATTCCTGCCAAACGTATGGAAATGTAGGAACTGACTGGCTCATCTGGTCTACTGCCCTGTTTTTGACACTGTCAGCAGGCGACCTTTCAGAGGAAGTTCAGGGGAAACCCTCGCGGCCCGAGTGCTCGTGCTGTGCAGCCTGCCGAGCCAAGCGCTCACGGAAACTCAGCAGAAAATTACATCCCCTCACGTACAGCAACATGCCAGGGAGGAGTTGCGCAGGGGAAAAAGAAAAAGTTATGGAAGGGGTCTTTATTAACACAATACAAGCTGCTGAGAATAGCTTTGCTTTAACGGTTAATTAAACCAGAACAATATTAATAGTTAAATGTTAGTTTCTTTTTTGTATGTGAGGCTAAATACAGTTTATGGTGCCTTACTAAATAAGCAAAGTATTAATAACAGAATACATCTTCCCGTCACTCAGATATCCCATCTGGATATTAACCATGTGACACTGACAGGAGTAACTCCTTAGTTTGCTGACATCTGAGGGACCAGATGTTGCAACTGGAAGAATTCTTTCCACCGCTCTGCACCTCGGAGCAGAAGGGTGAGATGTACCGGGGGGGATTGTACCTTCCGCACCTTGCTCTGCAACATTTTCCCCAGCACTTTTTTTTCTGGAAAAGAAAAAGCCCATAAGCCAGGACATACTTAGGAAACGAAGTATGTTTATGAAAACCGAGATTTACAAGTATTATATTTTAGTTATGAAATTGTTAAAATTCCTTCATAATCTAAGTTTGAGGAACATTTATCTTTAAAGAAAGCTACTAAACATTTAGGAAATAATGGATCATATTGCGGAAGATTTTGTAGCCAGTTCTCCTGGACACCGAGTGTTAAAGAACTGTGTGCTAGATTCTGACTTTCTCTTTTTTGCAGATGGTCCTGTGTCAGTTGGAATGAGTCTGGATGTTGCAAGCATTGATACAATATCAGAAATAAATATGGTATTGTCACTTTTGCAATCTTTTTCGTTTTGCTTGTTGGTAAGCTATGTCCTGTGTTTCCAGCTCCTTGCAATGTGACTTTGAGGCTTTTCTCCTTGTGCACGCAATGTGTGTGAGGAGATGGAATTTTATTTTTCCCTACAGATAGTGGTTATAGCACTATAATAAGTATAGAAATGCAGATGCAAATCACACCTCTGATAGATAGAAACAAAAATTTACTGCTGAGTATTAATCTTAATGAAGGACATATACAGCAGTATTTAGTTTCCAGATGAAATGTCTAAATCTTTATGCATTTCAGAAAATTAGATATATTCATGTGACTTTGAAGCCACTCCCTTTCGGTGTGATTAGACACAGCTGAACTCATATTGTTTTTCTCTTAACTGTCCTATGTTAATTTATTCCAGCTGTGTTTCATTACATTTATGTCATTTCTGAACAAACTATGGAGTATGCTTTTCTAATTCAAGATCTAATGTTAGTACATAGAAATAAAAGGCAAATTTCATTAATGAGATATTCAATATTAGAAAATATTTTTTTGTGTGTGCATATATATGTAAAAGTATGCAAATGTATACATAAAAAATAAAAGTGTATGTATATATAAGTACCTTAACATGTCATTACTCAGACTTCCACAGAAATTGAAGAATAGAATCCCTCTGTACTTTATAAGTATTAGTTAGTATTTAGAAAGGGGGAAGTAAGGTCAGAACTTAAGATGAACTTATCCTGATAAAAATGCACTATAAAATCAAAAGTTGATTAAAAACATGCTAAGAAATAGTGTGACTTTAATGGAAGACTACAAGGCATATTTGATTTAAAAGTGAACTGGGCTGAGAGCTGTATTCGAGGTCTTGATAAATTTGGCACCACTGTTTCCCTTGTGATGCTGAAAGGATAAATTGTGCTAAAAGATGGTGATTCCCTTCCCATTTACTAACTTCTTTTGTCTACGTGAATTTATAGTTTTTCCAAAGTTTTCTTAAAAAATGAATTACTTAGTAGTTTATGTGAACAAAATGGTGTTTGCAACCACTTACGTAAATCATTCTAAAATGTAAAGATTTACGGAGCCAGATTATCTGCTTACAAAACTCTGACTTCAGCTGATTTATAGCCCCAGACGTAGGCTGTCAGCTTTTACTGTAAAATTCCGGTGACCGTAAGAACAAAATCTACTCAAGATAATATTTCTTAATGATGTCAACCTCACATCAAGTCCTGGAAAATTTAGCAGTACAAGAGCCACTTCAACTGCTTTCAGAGTGCCAGCATTTAAGAATGGGACATGGAGTCACAGCCTATTTGTGCCCAACAGCTGTTTCCATATACTTTTGTAAAACAGAATATAATACAGGCTTGCCTTGTATGATGATTTTGTTTTTTTTCTTTCAGGACTACACGGCTACCATATTTCTAAGGCAACGATGGACTGATGAGAGACTTTGTTTCGATGGTAATAAGAGTTTAAGCTTAGATGGTCGGCTTGTGGAAATGCTTTGGGTACCGGATACCTTCATAGTTGATTCAAAAAAGTCTTTTCTTCATGATATCACTGTTGAGAATCGTCTTATAAGAATATACCCTAATGGAACAGTCTTATATGCTCTACGGTACGTATATACCACATACCAGCCTTTGTATTTTGCTTCTACTTACATTTTAAACTTTCCAGATTAGCATAATTTTACGCTTGAAAAACAATCTGTTTGTAAAAGTAGAATATGCATGCTCTTGTAGTTTTATGAACATGTAATATTATTGACCAATATGATTAAATTCTTAACTTTTTCTCCCATAAATAGACCCTTTTGCTTTCATGTAGATCAAATGCAGGAATTGCATTTTGCCATTCCAGTTGTTTTGCAATGAAGTTGTCACTGAGGAAAGAAAGCTGTGACGATTGATTTGCATTATTTATTGTAGATTATCCTTTATAACAGACTTTGATAAATATACTAAAATTGTAAAATGTTTTGCAAAATGTCAACCCAGGAAAATGCAGGCTGTGAGAAGGGGCCTTCTTAGGCTGACACTAAACTCAGCTATTCAGGAGTGGTTTTCTGTTTGGGATGCTGTTACTGTTACTTTTCCATGTTAAATAACAGCAAGTACTAGATTTTTTTTTTCCTTGCAATAAGTATTTGCCTGCAAATATTAGTTCAAGAAAGCTACATGGCTTATTTTTACTGATGAAAAATTTTATTCCATTAATAATCAGCAATGCTCTTTTTTTTTTTCTTCGAGGATCACCACAACTGTTGCATGCAGCATGGATCTCACCAAGTATCCGATGGATAAGCAGACATGTACTCTGCAACTGGAAAGCTGTAAGAGACTTAATCCTTATTATTTTTATACAATGAGAAAAATATCGGTGATCTTTTCCAAGGGCTACTGGATATTACTGGACTGGAAGGGACAGTATGTGACCATTCACGGTTGAATTGCAAAGATAAATGCATGAGGCTTCACTGAAAATAGCCTGTCAGTACTGAAATGCTGCCATGCTATTAATGATTAAACAAAATCTGAGGAGATATCACAGGCCTGGTTTTGCAGCACATCCTGCAGTTATTCCATTGGTCTTCAGGGGGAGTTCTGTGAGCAGACATTTTCCAACACAACCAAGAAAATATATATATATATTTTTTTTAACTGTTTCAGATATGTATGTATTCCCGCCCCCCCCGAGGCAGAGTTCCTTTAGGAAAAAGAAATTAGAATAAGGCTCACTTTTAAAAGCATAGAGTTAATATTTAATTAATTTACTGTCTTCATACTGAAAAAAAGGTAATTGTTTAGACAGTTCTGTTCTGAGATGGTTATATACATATCCTTCTATGACTTATTTAGTTGTCTCTATGGCAGTGCCCTGGGAAAAAATGTCATCAATTGATGGACTAAGACTAAATATACCTTTATAGGTCCTCATTTTTATCAATCAGTGTCCTCATACTTTTCATTAAAATATGCTCTCTATTACTTCGTAGACGTGGTTCCTTTGCAAATACCCATTTATGTATGTGTATGTTTATAGTTAACTTTTTGTTATTATTCATATAATAAGACTATTAAAATATTTTTGCATGGGCTGATGTAAAAGGATACTTAATCTTATCAGGTGAAAATATATGTTCACATATATGTCAATACTGTTTTTTCAGTACTTGCCAAGTTTTATTCTTTACCATTTCAGATGTGTGTGTTCTTTATCTCCCGTTGTTAATGACCAATTAGAATATTGCTGCAAAGTTTCATTTTAGACAGAACCACAAAGGGAGTCAACCCCAAAACCTTCCTCACACAGGACTCCATCTAGAATCAGCAGTCTTATAAGATTTGTTTAACAAATAGTGATTTGAATTAGAATTTGGATTTATCTCTAGTTTATATTCCTTTGGAAGAGCATATTGGTAAGTCAATGCATATGGATTTACATCAGCCGTATTGCCTAATGAGTTGTTTAATATTTTCTCTAGTTCCAGAATGAAATATATGTCCCACAGGAACTTAAATCTATTTGACAAGATTAAAAAAAGAATTCCCTATATAATTACAAATAAGCATTTTTCAGAATGATTCCATCTGCTTTTTCAACAAAACACAAATGTCTCCTGTCCAAGGGGAAAACATAGTAATGTCCGCACAAATGTTCCCATGACATTGGTGTTTAGTTTTGAAGAAAACAGCTAGAAACATTAAAAGCAAAAGGAAAGCGCGTCCCTTTAGCTGTGGCTCTTTTTCTTTGGTGCACTGTAATACTTTCTTCTGGGTGTGCTGGAAATGGTGTCTGCCCCCTCATGAGATAAGCGATGTGAATTTATAGATGAATAATGACATTATCCCAGAATACTGCTTGGAAATACCATTAGCTGGAATTAAGAATTGTGAATGCAAGCATACATACACATACTGACATCTATAAATAAAATGTAAAATATGCGGCAAATATTTGAGCTGAAACGGTGTTAAGCCTTCTATTAAGTGATTACTAATGTAAAGAAAAACATGACATGATATTATCAAGCAATGGCTTTACACAATAAAGCATCCCTAGTGGCCTTTACAATGTGCTATTCTGCTATTAGTAGTTAATAACATTAATTGACTTATACTTTCTACAGAGCAAAACACTTTTCAGCTGAAACGTCTACTGGTGTGTCCGTGTTGTTGTTGCCCCTCCCCATTATTGCCACACTTTAGAAGGCGGTACAGGCATATGTTAGGAGACAGAGATGCCACTCTGAGTCTCTGTTGATATGGCAGATGTGACATTTGGGGACTTGGAGGGCTCCTGNNNNGCTCTCTGCCATGTGGTAGGGAACCACCATTCACTAACACTGGGCTGAGGGTGCTTTTCCTCTTTTCTGTGCCCGCATCCCCCCGGGCCTGCAGTCCAAATACATATTCATGTTTTGGGCCCATCTCTGAAGTCTTATTTCCTTTTTGAACTTGTCCTTTAGCATTTATTTAGTGAAGAGCCACGTGAAGGCACTTAACTTGTGCTTGACAATCAGGGGAAATTAAATTTAGCAACAGAAAGGTAAAGAAACTCATTTGTATTAGGCATTACGAATGTTTAATCCCCAGTTTACTGTTCCTGTAGTTAACCCTGTTGACATTAGCTCCTCATACTGTATCAACGAAGTACAGGAATGAGATGTTTTGGGCTTGAGGAATTAGAATGAAAACTCAGTGTCATGTAAAGAGAATAGAGATTACTTGTAGAAGCCAAATAACACGGCTTAAGGACTTTGTCTATAAACTCTTGAAACATTTTATTATTAGTAAAATATTAATTCCCTAAATAAAGAATAACTCTGCACAGAGGGAGCACTGTGCTATTTAACCTTACTGACTATTGGGAAGACTCTCCTCATGAAAATTCCTCACAAATAAGAGTTTTGGAATTAGTATTTTCAAAGAATTTTCATAGGAAGGATCACCAAAACCTACTAATTGTTCAGGTAATTAAAATACTTTGGAGCAAAAATGGTTCTATTAAAGCAAAACAACTTCCATTTGGAGGTATGCTTGTTTTTCCCCATCCAGGCATCGGGAATCTCTCCCATCTGACAAAACTTGGAAGACTCAGTATCTTGTAAAATATAAATAAGAATTTACTGTGGTACACTCTATTGCTTTGGACTTTTTAAAAATATCTGCAGTTCATTTATACTGAAGGAAAGTACAATGAATCCATACCTGGAGTCATGCATAAACAATTCTTCGACAAAACTTTTTGGTTTGACTGAGGACAGTGCAATCACTTGATAACAGGAAATGTTACTTTTATTTTTCATCTCCCAAATCTGGGAAGTTTCCCAGCATGTGGTTTTAGGGAACTGAGAACTTAGCTTGGATGCACAGGCTTTTTGCTTAGTCTTTTGACTTCGGCTTTAATTGCTATAAATCTGATAATGTAAGCAGAGATTCCTGGTCATGATACCTTTTCATAAAACTGCCAGTGATAGTGAAAACACGGTTTACATTTAAAGAATGGTCGGGGAAAGAATTTCCAGGTAAAATTGTAATTTTAATTGACAACCAGCACAGTGTTTCCTTGAAATGAAATTTCTGAACTCTTGTTTTTCTTACATTAAATGGCTGTAGGAAATCAGTTCTTTTTTGTCATTACAAGAACCAAAGCCATTAACTGAAAAATATTAAAATGCTCTTTTTGATTTTAATGCATGTCTTTTTCTTTGATTCTAGATCTTTGTTCTTTTTGTAGCATATACCCTTGTGCAATGTATTGCATTATTGTCTCTCACTGTAATTTACTTACAATTGACTGAAGTCTAAAAATAATCATCTGCTCATGTTTCTGTCCCCTAAGCATAGCTATTAACTTGCACAATATAAGTCTGTCAAATACAAGAATGATTGATCTAAGTATGCTAAAGGAAAAGATGTTCAAATGCTCCCTGTTAACATGTAAATTACATTAACATAATCTTGAATTAATCATACACACTAGTCTGAAAATTGCCTGCCTTTTAATATAATGGGGGGAAAAAGCTACAGAGGTATTTTAGCTATGATTGTGCCGCATATTGACAAGTGTGTGCAAAATACAGTTACCTTCTGATAGATGATTCATGTCCCATCTCAGCTCCTAATTATTACTTGAAGGTTAAGAGGAAAGCTCCTGGGGCCCCTGAAGCACGCCACGCTGTTGAGCCTGTAGAAACATCAGCATCTAAACTGGTGTCCTTGGGAAGCATCCAAGCTCCTAAGCCAAAATGTCATCCCAAGCGATGACCCAAGGCACAGCGCCTGCGCGCAGCAGCCCTGCTGCTCTCCTCACCCCTTCGTTTCTATGGGAATGAGGACCAAATGCACTGCATCCAGAAACAGCCGTCTGAGACACAGCACGGGGCACGCTTGATGTTTAGTCCGACTGCTGGCAGTGCTGTAATTCATAAGAATTGTATTTATTTAAAGCTTAATAGCTTTTGCCTTTCGAATACCATGTGGTACTGATTTCTTTTATTAGCTTGTCTATACTACAATAAAAGATAGAAAAAAGACCACCTCCAAAAAAAGTCAGCTTTTAAATTACAAGACATTGCATGTTATTGGGAGTTTTGTTGCGAACAGGCATTACATTCTGCCAAAACTCATCGTTGTTTATGTCTAATTGTACTGTCATACAGACAAATAAGAAACAGCTGAGCCATAAGTGGGCTCAACACCAATTAATTATTGTGTAAAATAAACACTTTTGTTGGCTTGTGTATCACTACAGGGGGTTACAACATCAATGATGTCATGTTTTACTGGACTAGAGGAAATGATTCAGTTCGAGGTTTGGACACACTCCGACTGGCACAGTATACAGTAGAAGACCACTTTACCTCAGTCTCCGAAGCGGTATATGAGACAGGTAAAAGCACCCTTCTGACGCTTTCTAGGTACAGTTTGGAATATGGCTCTGGAAATAGAGCAGCATTAAGGAACTGCTTTCTCTGCACATTGCTTTCTCTTAGCATGACAGTTTTCATTTTCTGCTAGATTACATTCCTGAAACCATACATACTTTCCCAGATGTTACCAGCAGAGACACAGCTAATGTAAAGGTTGAGAGGTTTTGAGCATTTTCTGGGAGGCTACACATTATCTAAAGAATGATAAACAAGAGATGTACTACTTCTTCCGCATTATGTCAGGGAGAGCTCTTGTGAAGGAAGAAGAGCCTGTAAGTTGGACATTCAAACCAGGGATGCTGGGTACCCAGCTCAGAACAGTTCCCAGCTTTCCTGGAAACAGCCACTCTGGCTTTATTAGGCAAGTCAAAAGCCTCTATTCAGCCATAGAAATTTCTGTGATTATGCTGGGTGCTTTTACGACTACAAGAGGTTGGGTTTCATGGCTAGTGCTTGTCGGAGTTGCTCTTTATCTGCGATAGTCTCTCTCCAGCCTGGTGGGCAGCAGAGCGCAGCTTGTCCAACCTGAGGTTCCTCTGCCCAAGGAAGGGTCAGGAGCATTTCCACAGACCTGCTTTTCTGCTGATCTTAGGAAACTGCTGTAGAAAGTTTCCTCTAACTGCAGGACTTAACCTCATTGAAAAGCCTGCTCCTGTTCGTTTTCCAGAGATTTCAAAAGGGCTTTTAAAGAGTTCAAGACCCACCAAACCTGCTTTACGCTCTTCGAGTTACTCTTAGGTTCTTCATTGCTGTTCTTCACTGCATACTCAGTTTCTCTTCTGCTCAAGTCAACGTGCCAACCGAAAGGGTGATCTTTAAATAAAGACGCACACATGCTTCAAAGCTGTAGTTTCACCAGAAGATATGTTACTAATTCTGAATCCCAGAAATACAGTTTCTCTATTCCGTTGTTGGGATTTCTGCTTTAATAACTCAACACAGAGAAACTTCACGATCTAATCTCAGGTATTATTCAGGCTAAAAGTCGAAGTTATCTATGTTAATATAAAAGCAGAAATAAAATGTATACTAGTAGGCTCCAGGATCACAAAGTATCTTGCTACTTATATAAGTGACATCTGCTTGCCTTCCTTCTCTTTACAGCTTCCGGGTAAGCAACATCAGGTTCAATCAAAGGAGAATAATCCTTTATGGCTGTTCTGCCCAGAAGGGTATTAGGGCCTGTTCACCATACAGGGAAGAGGAAACCTGCTTAATTCTTACCACCTTCTATCATAGAGTCCAGACTCTAAAGCCAAAAAAATTTCTATTATTTTTTTACCAAACAGAATAAAACCAATTTCCAGCAATAGCTGAACAGGCATGATCAGATGGGCTGTGCTCTTCTTATCAGTAAATGATGCTATCTTCCTCCCATTATGTTGGCAGTAATCATATGTATAAAGTCAAAGGACACTTTTTCTTTTAATTATACATTTTTAAACATGCAGCTTAACTTGATTAAAATTTCCCACACCTGCTTGTCTCAATTCTCCAGTTCAAGAAAGCCACGTTATCAAGTGCTATGCAGTACTTTTAAAATGAAATCTCATAATCCTCTCAATTTTCTATTGAGTCATTATGAGTTAGGTGCTGTTTTCTACAGATTTTTTTAGGAACACAGTGCCTACTGTAGCCCATGTTAAAAGAAAAAAGCAACCAGATTACGGCACTATGTAATCAATTTAGAAATGGAAAATGATGCTTTGCATTTCCTTAACACCATTAATAGATATCTGGGAGTATTTTATAAACAACAGTTACATTATAAATAACAGCTATTTATAACAGTTATGATTCACAAGGCTAACGCTAAAGATACGAGAGAAGAGCTGTGTGTGGTATTTCTTAACACAGCAAAAAAAAAAGCAATCAGGATTTGATACTCTGTGAACTTGAACAGACAGTACAGCTGCTGTGCGAGTGAAATACCGTTCAACAGTGCAAAGCCCAAGTTCACATACAGCCACTGACAGAGGCAAACTTAAAACGTGGTCAGCAAAATTCCCACTTAAGTAACGTCAGTAAATTTAAGAAAAGGACATTGCGGATTAATCTTGTTTATAGAACAGCATGTATCACGTAATAATAAGTCACTCCAAACAACGTTAGTTAGACTGCTGGCTAGGGTTTGGTGTTGATTTTGTTTTGGTACAGACCAATTTCATTTTGGACATGGGTAAATAAATTGCTAGAACCACTTCCTATATGTCTTTTAACTGCAATCCTTATTCTGCATACACTGATACACTTTTGGATCCTGAAACAATGTATGTGCACCAGTGGCTGTTGGGGTTTTGTTTTAGCTCTCTAGCCAACACCACCTGCATTCCCAGAGTAATAAATAGTGATATAAAAAGCTTGTGTTTCTTATTGGAAAAATATAAAAGCAACAAAGGACTGTTACAGTCCAGCTTTTTGTGTAAATAATCATAGAAATAAGGCTGGAATACACTTTAAGAATTCATTTAATCTATTCTCATGTTGCAAGGCAAGGTCGTCTATATCTACAGCCTACTTCCTGACAGATGTTTCTAGGAGTGAGTTAGACAAACCTCTGAAGTATCTGCTTCACAACCTCCCTAGATGATTTTTTTTTTTCTGGTGATTATTACAAGCATGTTTTCCTCATGTCTAGTCTTGACCTCCCTTGCTGCACTTCAAACCCATTATGTGGATATGGAAGATAAATTTCCTGCTATTTCTCAGCAGCCCTTTCACTATTTCATGAAAGATATATCTTTTCTCAGATCAACGCTTTCCCTCTTTTTAATTCATATAAACAGTTTTCTAGATCTCCTGTCTTTGCTATTGTTCTACCATAGAATTTCTCATATTTTTGCTGATGTGCAGCACCCAAAACTGTACCTTGTTCCCATCAGATATACTCCACTTAGGGAAGGGTTTACTTAATGCATTTCATGAACTCTGTTTCTCTTTATCCATTCTGGTTTGATATTTGCCTTTTTTTGCAGAAAATTATTGTGCGTTTTTGACCTTGTTGAGCTTGCAATTCCTTCTAGTACTCCTCCTCCTTTATTGTACTGTAGCTGCGTACTCTCTGTGCTCTGTTTGGGGTGTTAGCAATTCCCACCTGAGTGTAGGACTTTACCTGCTTTTGTTGAATTGTGTCTTGTTTCACTCAGGCTGTTTTTGATAGTTGCTGAGAATTTTGTACTCCAATCCTGTTCTCCAGTGTGCTAACGCTCCTCTCTTAAAAGACACTTGGTATTTGATCATGTTTATTACTGAACAGTACTGGGCACAGGACAGACCCCATGTGTTCCCACTTGAGAAATGCTTCTATTTTCACAGCAAGCGGTAGCTAATTAATCTCAATTAACATTTTTAATTGGAGAAAGAAGCAAACCCATCATTTAATATTTGAGGCTAATTGGTTGTTGATAGCCTTTCTTCTGGCCGGCAACTTGCCTTAAGCCTTTCTCTCACTCCTGCAGCGCTCCTGCTAAGTCCTCAGCAGCAGCAGGAGGAATGAAGATGCTCAGCTTGCTCAGGTGTAGTCTAACACCTAGTCGTCAGCCTGAGCCCAGAAGGCAGGGAGAGTTATGTCAGGCACTCTCAGTGTACTTCCCCCACTTAGAAAACCGTGAAGTCAGCAAAATGGCATATTCAAATGGTATTATTTTGGCAGAACAGGGGGAAAGAAGAGACAGAAGCATAAAGTCAGTCTCCTCTCCTTGATGCACAAAGACAAGACATTTGCCCTCTTGAAAAAGGCTGCAAAGGGAGCTGCCTGCTGTTCCGTGTCTGCAGTCACTGCCAGGATTTTGATGTCTATCACAAATCCTGCTTTAGCCTCCTTGGGCTAGAGGCCTCGTCAGACCTCGTTTGGCTATGAAGTGCTCTCAGATGGGAGGTCATGACTGAGCCAGTAATGAGCTGCTCTCATTTATAATTAGTCGTCTGAAAATCAAGTAGTATATAAACTGTAAAGGGTTTATAAGAGTGTATAAATATAACAGGCTCCTACGCAGAGCGTGTGTTCATCAGCCAGTCTCTCTCTCTGGAAGTAGAGACATTACCTTGCTCTGTCGTACAGACCCGTCTGCAGTCTCCCAAGGCTCAGGAGATTTCTTAGTTAGCAATCAAACTTTTCTAGGATTTTCATTTCTTCTTTTTTGAGGTATGGTACACTGAGTAACTTCTCTAATTCCCTTTATCCATTCTTTTATAATCTGTAATTGCTCTCCAGTTGTTATTTCTGAGAACATCTTTGCCATACAGGGCTTGCAAACAGTCTCAGAACCCTATTCAGTATTATCTTATCTGGTGAGTCTTTGGTCCGCCTCACCTAAGATTCAAGCAGTTATGTATGCATATCTATTACCATGTTATGTTCAACTTACCTATATCTGAACTGTATATTCACTCTTTGTAAGCAAGGTTTTCCACTTGAGTTGATGTTGAAAAGTTTTCCATCATGGGTTGGTTTTGTGATGCTTCTGCAACATAGAACAGTTTAGAAAGAAAACAGTTTTGGAATATGCATGGAAAAAGTTACAGTAACATAAAAACATATGGAAATGCAATGAATGGAATGAATATCAAGGATATTAAGAAGAGGCATTTTTTTGTTAACTTCTGAGATGTTCTTTGTAGTATAGACAGAAATATACATAAATATTTGGGAAATTTTCTGTGGCATAGTTTTTTTGTAAGTTTTTTTTTTTATGGGTAAGCTAAATGGATAAATGTATCTCCACACAAATACTACATGAAAGGGTTTGTTTCGTTCTTAGGAAATTTGAATTTCAAACCCATATTTTGTAAAGCATTTTTGTGAACGTGAAACACGTGTTGACAAGCCTGGCCTGATCTTTCATTTCCTTTAGTTCACTTCTGAAGAACAAATAGGAAAAGAGGAAGTTTATAAGATATTGAGTGTGAAGAACAGAAGACTGTCTTCTGAGGGAGGGACAAAGGAGCTGAAATAATATATTAACCATATATAATCGACACCCTTAGCATCCTACATCAGTCAGAGAACTGCGTTTCAGTTGCACAACTGCACAACGTATTTGTTGGGTAAAGGTGGGGACACTGCCTGTTCCTTAATGCACATGTTCATTGTAAGCAAGCAATAAAAAACTCCGTACTGAAAAGTACATTTTCAGCACATAGTTAAGGCTGTAAAACTCTATTTAAATCTTTCCTGTGGTGTGCCCTTAAAAGGTGCAAGAAGAGATAAAAATGATGCATTGGTAGAGTTAGACTGACGCGCTTGTGTGAGATGTACATCACACGTTTTAGCTGGCACCCAAGGGGTTAGCATACATATTTCATGATAGAGAAGAATGTGCTCTTTGTGCCTGACTGCGCACCCCTGTGCAGGATACCAAAGTGCTTCTTACATAAAGAGTGATGTGGAGCAGTCTTTTACTGGAGTAGAGTTCATCAAAAAGTCCACAGAAAGTAACTGTGGGGAAGGTGCTCCCATCCCATAACACTGGAGTGGAAGGTAGAAACTGCTGACAGTGTTTGTAGAGCATCCGTCCTTCCTTCGGGCGCCTCTGCTGGTCAGAGGGCAGCAGGAAAGAGCAGAGATGCAGCGTTCTGCCATCAGCCGTGAACAGATGCCATAGAAAAAATGGGATAATCAAAAAATGAATGATCTAGGGTGATAAGGAAGCCTGTTTGTTTAGGTTTATATCTATTTCTCAGGTGGTGCAGCAATAGTGAGTGTTGATAAAATCACTATTATGGCAACATCTGTACAAAGTGTCAGATAGGCAGTGCTGTAAATTAGAATATTGTTTTTAGAAGCCAAAAGCCAAACTTCAAAGGCAAGTTATAAAGAGGAATAAACCAGCTTTTTTTGCCTTCAGAGAGATCTGCCTTAGACCTATACCTGCTCAGCCACTGGGAAAGAGTCTACGCTGGTATAATTTTATGATGCTGAAACAAAAGTAGTCAGCTGGAGCCAACTGAAAGTTGATTTCTCTCACCTTTTTCTATTTTCTAGGGTACATTTTTCTTCTTTTTTCTTTTTTTTTTTTTTTTTTTTAAGCAATAGAGAGAATTAGAGTAGGTATGGAGATTACAGTCTGCTATCTAGATTTGTTCTTCATCTACAAGCTAGAGCTACTGTCTAGTTTTGTACTTTGTGTTCTAGTAAGTTCTATAAAGCCCAAGTAACTCAGCTTAATCTTCTTTCGCTGTGGGATGACCTAAGTAGAATACCTCACATTCTGGTGGGTTTGGAGTATGTATACTGACAGTCATTTAGGTTCAGATTCATCTGAGAAACTGTTTAACACAGTAATTCGATATTTTGGTAAGCGCTGATATTATGCCTTTGCTGCAGTTAGCTTTCTGCACAGAGATTTTTTCCATCACATTATCAAATATAAATCAGAGCAGTCACACACTGAGGTGACATCTGGCATAGGCCAGGAACTTGAAGAAAAAGCATCTTCTCATTTTAATGCAAATATTTTGTTGCTAGTAAGACTCAAGCAAGGGGCAAACTTGACGGTTTTGAGGAGTTAACTTGAGCTGTACTTGAGTTAACTCTAGTAAAGCCAGGACTAGGATTACATGAACCTGTTTCACTTTTGATCTGACTGAGGGCACCACAGCCTCAGAAGTGCAGGTCAAAGGCAATGGGATACAGCATTGCAATCTCATGTGCAACTCAGGTAACAGGAGTAGCAAATCTGTTTCTTTTTAAAGATGATAACTTTTGGTATGTGTGGAGTGTAGATGAAAAAAGGACTGTAATATTTCTCTATCTTCATTTTGTCCCGTTCCTCATTGCTTTAGCATGGTAAGTGTGCATTGAATACTTTTTCTTGACTACTACTTCTTCCTTCAGTTTATTACAGGAGAAGCTCATATGAATTCTATATATAGGTTGCTTCAAAATTTCCATTATAAAAGCTCTTCTGAATTCTTTAGAAGAATGCTGACACTATTATTATCATGTCCATGATACATCTTTGGATTCTGGCAAGCAGAAAGCCTTAAGGTTAGAGAAATGCCTTTTCTTTGTTCCCCCAAAAGCCACTCGGCTATAAGCTGTTACATCTCTATTTCTCTTTGTTGTTCACATTGCTTCAGAAATCTCTGGCATCAGGAAAAATAACACAGAAGAACATAAGAACATTCAAAGGGCTTGTCTACACTTGGAAGTTGCAGCAAAGTGCCAAAATGTGACTTTCAAGTTTGATATTTTGAACTAACTTCCTATGTACACACTTGGCTTTTATACTAAGGTGAACAGAGAAACAGTTGTAGGGCGCTAACAAGGAGAGGGTATCGCTCTATGGCTGTTATCTATTGGCTATTTCAGAGTTTTCCTGTTTAAAGACAAGCTCTAGGGCTGAACCACAGGAACTCCCAAGTGGCTGTGGTACCCTGCAGGAAGCATAGTCCAGTCTCGTCACTCCCCTTTCCTGGGCACACGGCACCACATCCTTCCCTGTGGTCAGCGCAGAAACGCAAGACAAACCACTTTTGCGGTGGATTCAGTTTCCTGCTGATGGTTTGCACCCTCTGCACTCTCACATAAGCTCTGGGTTGACACCCTTCCCTCACTCATGGTGGCTGTGCCATCGTCCTTTATGTGCTAGCTGCAACCATGGCACAGTAATCACAATTTGGGCTACAAACACTACAGAGAAAATCTTGTCTTTCTATTTCAAACTAACTGTTTTGAGTTCTAATTAACTAGCAGCCTAGAAGATCGCAAGCAAAATTAATAAAATCCTTAATGGTTTTTATTAAGGTTTTAAATGCTTGCTCTTGCACACTAGAAAGCCACAGATTTACAATTGCCTGTACAACCCTAATTCTCTTTCCCTAAGTATGCTTTATGCTGTAGTCTTTTATTGTACAGACTGAGTGTTTTTCCATAGTGGTTGATTTAGTGCAAGGATGAGTGCAGACAGAAGCAGAAGTAGTGTTGCACAGTCAACTGTAAGTTTTGCACTTCCTAACTTTTGAGTGCTTCAATTTGATCTGCTTGCACTTAAAATCAATTTTGGTGGGCAAAATGACTTTTACTGAAACAACTGTATTGGTAAAAATCACAGTATTGATAGAGGTACACTAATGTAATGTTCCTCTTTTCACATAAAAATGATGATAAAGGCATAAATCATCTTTGTATCTCCTGCCTCGTGGAGAGAGTTAAAGTCTACTGTCTGTATCCTTTTTTGTATCAGTCACAAACCGGAAGAACTGAATATGTTGAACTTACACTGTACTTAGGGTTCTTTGTATTTGTACCTTCAGGAGGAGAAAGAGCTGACTACCGAAGGACCATTTAATCTACTAGTGAAGAGGCAGAGTCAACATGGCAGAAAGCTGAAGTCAGATTAAGATTAGAAATTAGGCATTCTTTTTAACACATAATGTTATGATTTTAATTGTCGTAACAGATTACTGAGAGAAATGGTGGGTGCTGCATGTCTAGATATCCTCACGCTAAATCTTGGTGTCTGTGTGAAAGGTGGACTCTATTCCGATCAAAGTGATTTAGTCCAAAGCAAGGGATAATTGGGGAAGTGTAATGAGTTGTGATTAGGGTCAGACTACATAATTTAGTGATTCTTCCTTATTTTAAGAGTTCTACGAAACATTATTGTTCTCTGGATGCAGTTTATACAATACTTTTAAAAATGGAAATGTAAGCATCCATTTTCCAGCCTGGGAGTGAGAAGACATTTCTTGGCATCCATTACTTGCACTTCAAGCTTTTAAAAGTACTCTTTTTGGGCTCCGTGTCTCACAGCGCACCTGAGGGATACACAAATAGCCTGTCTATGCATACATTCTTGTTGCTAAAGTGCATTCACTGTTCTGTAGTTCTGTCCTGACTTGCAGCACTCAGCATTGGAAAGAATCACAGGTCCTGGAGATCATCATTTGTTGGATTAAAACAGATGAAGCCAAAGCTATCTGACCACAGTATATTCAAGCATTACTCTGTCACTGATATTCTGGTTCAGGAGTTGTGTTACAAAAATGTTTAAAAAAACTTAAATGCTTTAACACTTAATTCTGAACTTTGAACGTTTAGTCAGAATAAAAAGTTTGTTCTGCACGTTGAAGTTAGTGAGAAGCAAGCTTTTGCCTTCCTTTGATCCACTGGACTGGTAAGAATTTCAGATCCTGCACTCGTGTTGCCCAAACGTAGCCAAATTTTGCTCAGTTAGTGAGCTGGATGTCCAGTTCAGGCTCTGCATACCAGTGTGCTGCTCCCCAGTGAAACCCAGTTCTGTCTTTGTGGGTCCAAACTTTTATCTTCTGCAAATCACTCATTTCGAAGGAAGCAACACTGCAAACAACAGTGACACTGCTCACAGCAGCACAAACGCTGTAATGCACTAATGTAAAGAAAAAACAGATAGTGAAGATGTAAAGGCAATGCTTGTTTTTAAGTGGAATATGACAGGTAGGTCCGCAGTATCAGAGAAGGTACCTTTGATGTGCATCTTGAGCAACAGTAAATGAAGAGCAAAATAAACCAGGTATCTGAGGCAGTCAAAGATAAGGACCCATGCTAAGTTCATAAAATTACAACTGTTATTATGCTAGTTTATATAGTAGCTCATTGTGGTAATCCTTACGAATAGCCACAGCTAAATACATATGTGATTTCAAATTTCCTTGCAATGTGTTATATAATGAAACGTCCTTTCCACACATTCATGGATTTTTATTTTTTTTTCCTTCACTAATCCTCAGTGAATTTCCAGTTCAAGACATCTTTAAGGAAACTCTGGATATGGTGACAAGGTGTTACATATTTTGATTTTTTCCTTCAGTTCAATTTAGAGTTTTCATGATAGAATTTTTCAGTGCAGTGTTTAATTTTTTTCAAGCTTGTTTGTTAAGATTTTGCTGCATTGTAATGAACACAAGTAATACAGGTTGATAATTTAAAGAAATTTTTATGAATTGCAACTTCACATTTTTTTCCTGCTCTTTCCACAGGACGTTACCCGAAACTAGTGTTTCACTTCGAACTTAAGAGAAACATCTTGTATTTCATACTAGAGACGTATGTACCATCTATCCTACTGGTTGTGCTCTCCTGGGTATCATTTTGGATAAGCCAGTCATCAGTTCCAGCCAGAATCTGCATAGGTGAGAAGCTGATAAAACAAAACAAAAAAACCCGAAGAGTTGGATCATTAAGGCACTTTCTTTATTGCACGTACATGTCATCCATTTCCAAAAGTTGCAAACACTTCTGAGTTTTATGGACTTACTTTTCTGGTTTGCCATCTGCAGTACATCATGCAGATTCTCCTGAAAGCCTTGCTGTTCTTTAACTAAGAAAACATCTTTGGGAGCTACAGGAGACTCGGAGGCAGGGGAGGCTGCTGAAAGCAAAGGGAAAAACTCAGTCATTTTGGAAATAATTTCAACATATTCAAACACATGGCATGCGCAGACAGAACTGTGAGGCTTTTGTGCGGTCTAATGATACATACTAATTAACACATGAATAATAAGAGAATTATAAGATATTAAATATAATTAATTTCAAATAAAGGATATTCTGAAAGGGAAAGAATGCAAATCAGTTCTGATCAGACTGCAGGTGGGATGGGAAAACCACTCCTACAGAACAGAGAAGAAAGAAAGATTTCACGTCAAATGAGGCCAGGGGGCAACTGCACTGAGCAAAATGGTATCTGACTGTTTTAAAAGGAGCATTTGCATAGCATTGCAATAATAATGTGTTAGTCATAAATATACATTCTATGACACCAAACTCTCTCATTTTAACTTCCAGTCTTCTCAGCTTTACGAGCATTTTACATGAGTGTTTTTAAGCCTTTAACTTTGGAATCACAAGTTCATTTGAAAGCTGTCTTTCCAAAACATGACGCGTTAAATGCTGCGGCTTACTAGGAGTTCACAGAGCCAGGAAAAGCTGTCTCGTAGCAGGGCCCTCGCAGGAGAGGCCCTCATTGCTGTCTGTGTTTTATCACAACATGGATTTTTGCATTCCACAGGTGTTACCACAGTCCTTACTATGACAACACTGATGATGGGAGCCAGGACTTCGCTCCCAAATGCTAATTGCTTTATTAAGGCTATTGATGTGTACCTCGGTATCTGCTTCAGTTTCATCTTCGGAGCACTGTTAGAGTATGCTGTGGCTCATTTCTGCACTCTGCATAGGCTCAGTTCAAAGGAACTTCCAAAGGTATTTTAATTCTTTGATTCTTGTCCTACAAAACAGACTTCAATTATACCTGCTAAAGAGAACGAATTATCTTAGCACTAACGGTAAATGTGTTTAGGGAAGTTTCTAATTTAGAATAAGGACAGTGAAAACAGAATAACCTTGAGAAAAAGAAAAATTATTTCTATACCTGGAACTTTTTGGAAGAGACCAAACAAACTGAAACACCCTTCCATGATGATTCTCTCTTTTGGTGTGGACTTTATGGCCATTTATCAAACAATGTGCTTGACCTATGGGCACTTGTCTCCCCAGCAATGGCATACACTTACCCACAGTTCAGAAATTTGATTGAGCTGGGGGACTTGATCTTACTGCAATACAGCAAAAAAAAAAAAAAAGGTTTTATCACATTGTTTGTGAAATCTTCTGCACGTGCATGGTACACGGGTCGGTTTACTAGCAGACAGCTTCATGCATTAAGTGTATCAGATCCCTATAGCCTTCCACTTATACCTTCTCTTTCAACAGCTGCAGCTCAAGCTCAGACAGGGATTCACTTTCTGTTCTGCATCATTATTATAGCAGTGCTTTTTGCTGCTCTAATGAGCTTCTCAGAACTTTGAAATACTGTGAAATATACTTAAAATAAAAAGGGATCACTCCAACATAGGCGTTTTGAGTCTGTGGTTGTCATCTTGCTGAAATAATCAGGACAGGTTCATGAAGAAGTTTTGTCACATCTTCCATCTCTAGTGTTTAGCACTGCTTTCATAAGCGGTGAGAAAGAAATCACAAGGAAGTTGGAAGCTGATTGTCTTGCAGCTTTTAATTATGGAACTGAATCTAATATGCACGATAGAAAAGAAGATTTTAAGCAGCTTACGAAATTTCTGAACAAACAGAAAAGTAAAACATATGGAAAGTGAGAATAACAGGGAAAAAAAGGCAGGAAGAAGTTTGGTTGAGTGCTGTAGGGATAAACTGCCAGAAGAAGAAAGATTATTAACTATTTAAGCTAAATTAGAACAGAGCATCACAAATGCTTAAGCAAAGCTTCTTACTTGGCTCAAGAAACAGAATATTGGGTTCAGGTGGAGAAGCTTAAAAACAATGAAGATGCGGGGGGTTTATGCCTAGATAGTACAGCAATTGGTATGGGATTTTGGCTGTTTGCATGAGAGGTTCTGTGCATGCACAGGAATGTGTTCAAAGCTGTCGTTAGATGTGGGTGTGTGGAGAAGCACTGAAAAACGGACACAAAGCTGAACCACCCAGTGGGTTTTAAAAGACAGCATCTAACAGGGGAATGTCTGCAAATGGGCAAACACTCGGTTCAAATGAGGGTTTAAGCGGAAAGCCTGAGAGTGATTTTTCTTGGCAAGGTAGCATCAGTGACAATTCCCTCTGAGCATATCCATCTTGTGAAGTAAGTGGTTGTCATTTTGCTCATAGAGCAGGAAAAAAAAAAAAAAGCTTATTGGAGGTTTGGGTAAGAAAATAAAGTGTTTCAGTGCTGGAATGATTCAGCATCTTTGGATCGGTGAAGGGCACTTATGTCTGCCCTTGCCTTTGCCTGCCTGTGGCACATTCCCTTTCACCCGGGGCACGTGTACTGGTGCTCGCAGGTGGGGTGGATGTGGGAACTCAAGGACTTGAAAGATGTGGAGTAAGGGGAAGAACAGCCCTAAAATGAGGAAGGAAGGAAGGAAGACTTAAGTTACAGTTAAGGGATGGTCTGTCACTTCAGGCATATTCCTGCCTTTTGCTCTGCACCAGAAGTGAGCAAGCCAGTCTCACTCGCATCTTGCCCACACAGACATATACGGGAAGGGGCAGTTGGTTGATCCTAGATCCACTCAAGATCCTGTAGAATAAGGAAAATGCCCGTCATGTCCTTTTCCTGCTGTAGCCAAGGACAAGCGCTGCTTACTGAGCAGGGTGCCATGGAGAGTACACCTGACTTGTATTTCTCATTTCTCACTGTAAAAAACAAAACATCACAAGGACAGCAGTAGCAGCTAAAATCTCATGTCATTGTCTAGCAGGTACTTAACAAATTTCTGTGCGAGTATCATCACCATAAATGTGTTCTCCTCATTATCGTATTCTTTTGTGGACACAGGTTAATTAGAAATCTCACTTCCCAGTTTGTTATTCCCATATGAGAGCTGATACAAAATTTGCACTCGGAATTATGTAAATAAATGTAGGAGGTGAATTGAAAATGTAACCCTCTGCCTTGTATAGGAATTAGTTGTACTGGTTTGCTTTCCGGTTTGCTCTTTAAGGCAGTTGGGCACTGGCATATCATGTTCTTTTGAAGCCTTTGGAGTCTCCAGTTTAGAATATAAACTGGTGAAAGAGCTCGTCATATTCACACTTTTGTGGTGTCTCACATCACGTGAACCAGGACCCACAGAGACAGCTTCAAAGCTAACGGTAAAAGCAGAGGAACCACCTGCTGCAAGGAAGGTCAGGCAAAACGTGCCATTCACATCAACTGCATAACAGACTGCCTAAATGGAGAGGTTTCATCTCCCAAATCCTGAGTTTCTCCTCTTTTATACAAAGGTGTGAATTGTGCTGTCCTATGAAACGGAGACATTCTCCTTGGCCTTCATCTGTCTTTCACCTAAACCACTCCCTTTTGGTCAGAAAGGAGGAAAGCTTGAAAACAGAAAATAAAGTTGCAAGGGGAGTGTTCAGTCTGCGTGGTGTTTCTGTACAAGCATCGTGCAGTCTTTCTGAACACCACATAAGCTCCAGGTGTGCAACAGTCTAGGTTGAAATATTTTTAATCTTGAGCATCTTTTTTACTCAATGGAAGTGACAACTTTCCTCAATTCTGTTGGCTGTTAGGTGTCAGGAAACACTTAAGTAGTGTAAACAGCAGCCACAGTAGCAGGTGCATATACAGTGCTTTTCAGGTGACCCTTTCCTGGGTGCTACCGATTTTGTATCCAAAGAGAGCCCTTAGTCCCAGCTGCCATTTTCTCATTGACAGCTGGAAGCCAGAGAAAACGTTGTGTGACATTTAAAATTAAAGCCAGAGTTGAACACTTGCAACACATTTTTTTTTTATATCATGTAAACCAGCTTAATCTTTCATCACATTCAGTGCTCCATAGCAAGCTGGAAAAGCCCCTTGGCAGTCCCCGTTTATAAGAGTGTAATTCTTTATGAACTCGCAGTTGTGGTTCTCCTCTGGAGTAGCTTTCTCCTTTTCAAGCAATGTGATACAGCACTTGGGCTGTAAACTCGCCTCTGTTCTGCAAGAGCCCTGCCTTGTAGCACTGCAAACAGAATCAAGTACATATGCACCATGTATGGTATTTTCTGCTCAAGTAATAACTGCCTCTTGGGAAGCAGAAAGGAGTTAAGAACAGCCTAATAAAGCATCAGCCTCCTGTGAATTGTTCGCATGCAGTTGCGTGAAAAGAAAAATGGCACGTACGCAATGTCCTTTCATGCTCTGCAGTAAAACTAATTCTGTACAACTTTTAGCCGGCCCTGCTTGAGAGACAAATAGACTCTTACACTGAATAATGCCCCAAATCCTGCCAGTTTTGAAGTATAGATGTTGTTTTGCTCTTTTTTTCCCTTTCTAAAAAATGAGCAGTGGAAAAAAAGTCAGGAGTCTTCTGGCAGGTTTCTTTATTTTATTAACTTCTGAAGCGCCGAGCGCATTCATTAGGCTGCCGCTCCGCTGCCTTGTTTCAAGTGCCAGGCGCTGCTGACAAAGGCTCCTCTGCCGTCCCCAGCGCTCCCCTCGGCTGCCCGGACTATTTGAAGCAGAAGAGCTAGGTATTTATAACAGTTAGGCCCCAAGTAAAACTCCAGGTTT
The DNA here is from genome assembly GCA_013398815.1 of Ibidorhyncha struthersii. Taxonomy (NCBI): domain Eukaryota; kingdom Metazoa; phylum Chordata; class Aves; order Charadriiformes; family Charadriidae; genus Ibidorhyncha; species Ibidorhyncha struthersii. Next base: position 202,428 of record VZSZ01012436.1, read on the forward strand.
GAGTTTTAGTACTACCCTGGGGATTGTCTAAGGTTCAGGCTGGAATTTTATGGATTGATCCTCTTAAAGCTTTGTAGGCACATTTTTATCCTGGCCTTTGGTTTCAAAATTCTCACGTAGCTGCAGGAGGCTAGGTGGAGGATGAGCAAGGTTTTGTAGCCTGTGTATTTTTAGGATGACACGTTGTGTTGAGCTGCGTTTATCTCTCTCAAATAAAATATACTGGATTTCTTTGGCAAATTGAAAATGAAAAGCGGTAATAATCCCTTTTTCTAGCTCCATCTGTTCTGCTTCACTGATTCACAGCAGTCTGAGGACATTGTCCAGACTCCACTTTAATTTTCAAGGACATTGCTAATTTTAGAGGAAGAAAGGCTCAAGAACCGTGCCGTCTACAAGTACCCTGGGCAGAAGAGCAATTCTGCACTGGCATGGAGATCACTCAGGTGGCTTAACGAGCTTTCTTTGACTTTAATGGCTGGGATATTTCTAAATGAGGTTTTTTGTGACGCTACACATGGGGCTGTACATCTTAACTTTTCTGAAGTTTCTCCTTGTCTAATCTATTTCTTCTCATGATGCAAATGGAAGAAGCAAATTTGTCAGCGGAAAGAGATTCTGCATTCTACATTTCACAAATAAATGTTTAGCCTTTTCTTGCTTGTATGCCACTCATTGGCGTGGAAGGTAATAAAATCATCAGGAGAAAATTAAAATTATGTGTACACCTGCCTGAATTAGAATGACCCCTCCTCCAACTATACGAATCTAGATTTAGTTTAGATACAAAGCTGGAGCCAGTCTTTGTAGCTTGGATCTGCTGGTATGTCTGCAATACCCCAAACCAAACTAAATACCCCAGAACTTTCAAGAAAGTTTGTGTTTAGAGCTGAAGCTGCAGCTGATGTCTAATCCTGTGTGCTCCGAGTCAGTAACAGAAAACCCGCTGACTTCAAAGGGTGAAGATTTCATACATGAACTTGGTGGCTCCGAGCCATTTCTAATCAAAGAAACAAAACCCACCAGAAGGCTTATACAGCATTCTCCAAAGAGCTGTCTTGATGCAGTGAAGCACATAAAAATGTGTTTAACCTTAGCATAACTTTGAACTTAAAGCATGGGTTTCACGACTTGAAAGAAAGTGGTATGAGCTATTTAGTAATGAATTACTTGTGGGGCTTCTCCTTCTTTATGATCCTCTTTTTTGGTGCTTTTTTTTTTTGCTTGTTTATTTTTTTTATTTTTTTTTTTTAAGTAATTTGATTTTCATCACACAGCACCGGGAATAGAGTAGCCAACTGCACAGAAGGAAAGTGTCTTGTATTCTAGGGTATGTGATTTGGGGTGCAACCGGCTTGACTGGCGGGTCTGGCAGCTCCCCCACCTTCTCCATCTCCAGAATGGGGCTTTGCTTTACCTGCTTTCCAGACACTGACCTTTGCCAGTATTTTCCCTGAGTAGAAGACAGCTTATTGTTGTGCATTTCATGGATTTGCTGCTGCGTTAAGTAAAGCTTACTGGGCCATATTTGAACAAATCCAGCTTTGCTAGATGGTCCTACGAAAGCTTTTGCAGTAAGATGTTGTTTAAGTCAGTGGTTTTCCTGTAAACGGAGGCTTTGGGAGCTGAAAGGAGCTGTGTGGTTGCCTGTAGGTGCTCGCCCTTGAATTCAAGGAGGGAGCAACAGGAGGAGTTGTAAGAAAAATCCTATTATTTTGTAGCTCTAAAGTAAATAGGTGATGAAACATGCACTTAAATACCCGCTGTTTTGTTTCCTATCAGGATGAGGACGAAGAGGTTGAAGAAGAGAGGAATGGAGTCCTGGCAGCTGTCGCTAACAGTTGCAGTGCCCCTGACAATACGAACGAGATGGATCCAAACAAGAGCAGCAAAACCAGCATGGATGGAAAAAGGGAGAGAAGTAAACACAGTGGGTGTAGTTCACCAATGTCAGTAATGAAAAGACTTTTCTGTATCTTCGATTGCTTCCATGTTAAAAATCCTTACCACATAGACAACTACGCCAGATTTTCTTTTCCGTTATCATTCATCATAATTAACGTATTTTATTGGGTATATTATTTGTATTTCTAAATGTTTTAATGTGTAAAATTGGTTTAAATTTTAGAAAGTGGATATGGGAGGGGAAGTTGCAGAAGAATGAAGAGGTTGCATTTGGATGAAGGCGTATGAAAGGACATGCCATCTTTTCAAGCATTTCTACAAAGTTTCATGTTAACCCACTTTTCCACTGTTAAATGACTCTCATCCAAAACTGATTTTCCTATTAGCATGCATGTCCCATATTAAACTATTTATCAAAGGCCAATAAGTCCTTTTTAAATATTTTAATGGTCAACCTTGTAAACTAAGATTTATGTTACACTTGTTTCTGAACTGTATTGAATACATTTAAAAATAAAACCAATTAAGTGTTGTTTTCCTGCTATGCTTTCAGTATTCAGTTCCTTCTAGCTTTGTCAATAATGCATAAATTTTCCAGATTATATAAGAAAATGTATAATTGCATATCAAAGTGATTTTGTTTCATGGCAAGAAACAGCTTTGAAGGCATGGGCTACCAACACAACCCAAACAATATATTCATCTTTGTAAGGTCACAAATATGTATCGATACTCTTTCTTACATCTTTAGATAGAACTCCCATAGGCATCAACGGCTTTTCTGAATAAGTGCAGGGCAGAATACAGAAATGGACTGGAAGCAAAAGGTTTAAATACAGAGAGATGATTTTCCCAAGTGAGGACATAGGTGTTGGCCAGTTCTTAATGGAATATGGCCATTTATCCTGACATTTATACTCTGTACTCTGCTCAGTCACAACTGCCTGGGTAACTATTATGCAGAGTAAGAATTTCATATGCTTAATTTTCAGTTTAGCAAATTCCTTGAGTCACTTGCCATTAAAAACTTCATATAAAGATGAAAAAGCTTACTTCTTGAATTGAAAAAAAACCCTGGGTATGCAATAACTCTTGATGAAAAAAGGGAAAGTTTTACTCAGATGAAATTATGACCCTCATGAGAGAATGGTTACACTTGATGAAAAACCATAACAGTCTTTCTGAGTGGTACTTCACTGACAGTTATTACAAAGGTTATTGATACAGCAACCTGTTTCTTGCACTGCAGTCTTATTATACCTTTTTCCTGGCCATAATATACGTGTGGATTGCATATATATGTATAAATGTGTATAAGTGCTTTTATAGACTGTATACCCTGACATTTATGATGATCTGACACACAGCACACATAGAAATGCATCAAAAATCCCACATAATATTGATACACCTTTCTACCAGTGTGTTGCCTATGAAGGACACTTACTACATGAGAAGGAAAGTGCAAAATACCAGTGTGGGTTAGATTTGCCCCTGCTCACAACTAAATCCATAAAAATTATTGCACACTGGTAAACAAGTATGAGGTCAATAAAATCCCCTCTGTATTTTTATTTTCTAAATGGGTTGTGTACTGAAAGCTTGTTTCTCTACTGTTATCACTAATGCCTTTTGCAAGGCTTATTGAGCCAATGTGACTTCAAGAACAGTCTAGTGGCTTTTGGTACCTTGTGGATCTTCTGACATTAATATAAAAGCAAATGCATTCAAGAAATCAACCCAAGACTGCCTGTGTTAAGGACAAGCCCCCCAAAAATTTGGATTTTTATTTAACATTCTGCTGTTGCGGATTTGACCTTAGACCCCTTATTCAAGAAGAGATTCTGTGAGATTTCTTCTTGGAAATGAGATGTGGAACTGGACTCTGAGATCTCTTTCCAGTTCTTACTCCCATAAAATTCACAGAAGGCATATGGTAAAGCTCCGTACTTAGTTTCTTAAATTTGAAGTTTACATTAGTCCTGAATCTTTCCAAATAGGTATCCACATGTTGCAAGTTACCTATTGTGTTAACACTAAATTTGGGATTTACATTGACTACAAGCATAAAGTAAGCACTTAGAATTTTGTAGCTTCCAATTAACTTGGAGATAACTCACCTTAAATGTTCTTTTAGAAAGCTGTTGAAGGTCTGGACAATTTTACTTCCAGTGCATTAACTGATAACAGGGTCTGTTTTCCCACTGATGTGCTAATTGTAAGCAGAGTTCAACACTGATGTCCCCCATATTTTCATGAAAGAATAGAGTGCACAGCTAGATTATTTATTATTCTGCCTTGCATAATTCTGCATTAATTACTAATTTGAAAAACAAAACTTGGTTTGACATGAATTTGTGTAAGTAAAAGATGTTCCCTCCAGGAGACAGGGGAACAGATTCGCAGTGCGGTGTATGAAGAATGAAGAACATCATTTAAATTACCCCATTCAAACATACAAAACTGTCCCCAGAAACTATCAAAATCTTTGGGTTTGCTGGAAAGGCTCTTCTAAGTAAGTGGCATTCATGAAAAATGCATTGAAAGCTAAAACTCAGAGGCAAATTAGAGATGGAGAAGTCTCTTTCAGAGCTAAGAACAGGGGCAAAAGCTGAGGCCGAGGCAGTCAAAGCTGGCCGAGGCAGTGGAAATGGCTTTGTTTTCCTGCCCGGGGAAAAGGAAAGGGGAAAGACCTTGGACTTTCTGCAATCATTTTCTGGTTGATAGTTGTCTTTCTTTTGCTTACTTTGATTTGAATGTTTACTAATCAGAGACCTTCTCAGACTCATAATTCAGAAATGTCCCGTCGTATTTTGAGGCCACTTGAGGCAGGTGTACAACTGGGAACACGAGGTGGGTGGAGGGGGTAGCGGCACAAACTGATGATGCACCTTCATGTAATTTACTTTGCTGTTAGCAGGAGGTGCACTACTTTAGATGTATCTGAAGGCAGCAGACAGCCCAAGGAATAAATTTCCTTCCTCTGGGGAATACCTGCAAGCCTGGTCTTTGGGTTTAGCAGCCATTTCACAGGGGCCTAAGCGTTATGCAGACTAGAGAAACATCTCTGAATTTAATAAGATATTTGGTATTATTTTCTTTCTTAATGGAAAAGTAAATCTGTTATGAAAAGAAAATCCTTTGCTGAGCTATTTCTTTAAATGTGATAATAAAAAAAAAAAAGAGTTTTTAGACATTTGAAGGCGTTAATCCTTGCTGCCTTTGCACTTTGGCAATTATCTGGTGTGTTTCTCTGATTCAGCTATGTCATATGTAAGTATCTCGTGCAGCCTGCTCACTGGGATGCTAGTTGGGATGTTGTGAGAGTATTTGAAATATTCCACCTAAATCAAAAGGGAAATACTAAGAAAGATGACATTTTAGAACAGGCATAAACGAAATAGGCACTTTAAATTAATATCAGAACATTTATTTTAAAACAAACAACTAAATACGCCATCTGAATACTCCAGTCAACACATATGGCAAGCATTAGATAAGGGCATCCATCTGTTGATCTAAGTAATCATTTTCTGCATAGTAGCCTTCTTTATTATCAGTGCAGCAGTAACCTAAATAGCTCTGTTTCCTTCCTTGCATGTCTCTACATTGTTTGTGCTAATTGTTTTAAGAGAATTGTTATGTCTTTTGGCATGTATTAAAAAAAATGATGCCCCACATTTTCACCCTGTAATTCAAAAAGGAATTACAAAAAAAGATTAGAGATTAAAGAAAACCTACATAACAGTAAAGCTGATGACAGAAGAAGAAACAGAACAATGTAAACCTCCTGCTTTCTTCTAGCAACTCCTGCCAGTGGCGTGGTGCCGCAGAGTGCCTAAAACACCTCGATGAGTGCAATGTGAAGAGGCTACTGGAGAACCAACGCTGCTGGTACAATTCACTCCATACAGCGGTAGATGGAGCTAATTAACTACTCTTCGTGATTGAATGAGCAAATGTAAATGGCAAATGCTAGTTAAGGAGTACTCTAGGGAAAAGCTATTACAAGCTGACATTTGTACTATGGTAACTAGGTCATGTTTGTAGTGACGGATTAATTAAGATCAGACAAAACAGCGTTGTCAGGTGGACTGTTGAGGACTTCTGTTTTTCACGCTAAAGTTCCGGCTTCTCAAACCCAGACTGCAGCTTCCATCATTTTACCCACCTAAACTGTTAACGTATTCTTCCAGTCTGCAAAGTAACATCATGACCAAAATACCTTGTATTTTAAACCTGAATTTTCTATCCTAATTTCCAGGTTTTCTCCTTCAGGTTATAAAGTTTCAAATCAAAGTAGTATGGTGTCTCAGTATTTCAAGGCAGGCAGAACAATGACTGTAACAACAGTTTTCTTATAAATATTTATGAATCCTAAATTAATGTTCCTGGGTAATTCACTGGCACACTGCTAACAGTTGACACAAAGATCGATTTGATTTTAAAACCCAGTTCAAATCTTTTGGAAAAGTTTCCCTTGGAGAGGGGGTTTGTTGGAATGGTGGGAAACTGAGGCTGAGAGTCTTCTGGTCTGATTAAACAGGTCACTGCGAGAACAAGGTGTCTCAACCTGAGAGCTGAAGACTGGAGTGGACTCTGGGCACTGTAGACAGGTGGGTGCTTGAGAACACTTAAAGCAGAAAAGCTTGACATGATTTGACATGTAACGGATTTGCGATTACTTGTTATATAACTCTATAATTAAAGCCAGGGGTCCATTTTAATGATATTGCCAAATTCAGCTTTTCATCAGTTTGCATTTGGAGACATCTTCCTTCCCCAGTCCCATCTGACGGTCAAACTTTCCATCCCCAGAAAAAGAAGGATAGGGGGGATTTGGGGGCATTTCAGTTTCTTGATGTGAATTTACTCATATAATTTGGGTTCTGGGTTTCTTTCCAAACTGGAATGGACTCTGTTTTCCCATTCCAGATCAAACACAGCCAAAACATCAGAAAACAGAAAAACCCATAAGATTTTAGCACCATCACATGTGCACACAAACTATAACCTGATTCATTTTAAAACTCTGCTCTGAATTTAAATCTAATCCAGATTTAACCAGTGGATAACTTCATCTATCTTAATGCAGAAACAGCCGCACCACTGTTGCTTCCTTTGGTATAGCAGGTAATTTTCAGAACCTAGACAGTAAAAAGATTTGATACCAGGGTTATTTGATTTATCAGAAAGGAAAGGAATGTCATTTTTCTACTTTAAAGGCAGGTCAGGAAGGGATCCGGAATAGCTGCTCTCACAGCACTGGCTCTAGCTGGGGCTTGGCTGCTTTGGAAGCAGAACAAGCTGGCAAAGTTAGAAAAAAAATAACATGAGAGTAGAAAATGGATTTAAACCTGAATTACATATTGACATTCTCAGCTTGTATGCCCCTGGCCCTCATGCTGATCTTGATGATGTTACAAACAACATTCACTGCATCTCAGAAACAGTAAGAAACTTGTGAGATTTGCCAGTGTGGGGAAAGCTAGCATTGCACTCACTGGTACATCCTTGAAAGATGCAGAAGAAGGGATTGTCTCCTCCTTTTCTATGTCCCAGTTTCTTTAGGAGCCAGTTCATTAGGAGCCAGTTCATTTCAGTCCATTTCCAGTTTTGGTTTGTCGAGCATCTGGTTTGGATGAGTGCCATGACAAGGTGAACAAGAATCACTTAACACTGCGTGAATATCTTCTAAGGGAACCATCGGCAAAATTATATGCGTTTAAATGCTGAGTCCATTGGATTCATATGCCGAGCTATGTTGTGCACATAGCTAATTCAGTCCTAATCAAAGTGCTTTCCATTCACAGCAATATGTTTTCGATGATATCTAATGAATACAACTGTCCCTTTCTATGACATTTTCCATCCCTGTGAAGAAAAGAAGATCTTTAGGAACGGCTTCTACTCTACACTATCGGTCTATGAATTGGCTACTGGGATCCGTGCTGTAGTTCTCTAAGGCTTACCTTGACAACCCCTCGGTGCACTTCTGAGAACACAAGAACTGACAGTCTTGACCTCTCAAAATGGCACAATCTTCAAAATAATAGTATAGCACATTAAGGTCTGAGGAAATTTTGTAAGTAGCTAAATATAAATTGAACCTTATTCTCAACTTCTTTCCCAGAAAGACGAATAAGAGATTCAGCATCATTTTATCATCTTTCCCCATCATTCTTTATCACTTTTGTATAGGTGTTGTGCTCAAGTATCATTCCTAGTACTTTCTGAGGTTCTTTCATAATGAAATTCAGTGATCCTTGTCATTTTTTTTCTTTAAAAGAAAAAACTAATGTATGATGTGCAAATATCTAAAGATTTTGAAGTCCCAGGCTTCCTATGCCCCAGGTTAATTTTAATTCTCCTGAACAACCTTTTCATGCACTGCTGGTCCACATTTTGTGAAGCCTAATAATAAGAACTGATAACCGGAGATTTCCGTACATTACCACAGAGCATCCCATATGGATGCCAACTACATGGCAGATCCCGCGCCATTTCAAACCACATGTGCTCACAGATGCTACGGTCTTATTTCAGATGGAACAAATGACCAGACTCAAAACCTCAAACTCTTTGTTCTGTGACTGTCATTTCCAGCACATTACAGCTGGTGGGTGAAGCCTTGCTAAAGTTTTGGAAAATGAGGTGATACAGCAGCTGTAATGGTAAAGATTTTTTGTGGTTGGTTGGTCCCACTATGGGCCTCCAACCAAAAATAGTGTAAGAGCCCAAAAGGAAGACAACTCAATTCCTCTATTTCTACCATAATATCCTAAAATCCTAATTTCTAATTTACCACCTCTGGGCCAATAATTTCAATCCTGTGTTTGCCTTGGGTTGCCACACATTACCTTAAAAGTCTTTGGACATTATCTACACCTTTGCTTCTGTAACCCAGCTGTAGGTTACCTTTTCTGTAAGCAAGTGTACATAATGGCCTGAACTGAATTTCTCTCCTGTCAGATAACTTGAATTATCACGCAGCTCTTTACTAGCAGAATCAAAAACTCTTTCTGTATCTTTTGCATCTCTGCATATGTCTGCATTCTAGCTCTAGCATTTCCCTTCCCAGAAGAATCTACATTGTTCTTTGATGTCAGGTCTCCAGATGCACTGCCATGCTGTACTAAAGATGACAGAGAGACAAGCCAAAATCATCAATTTTAATGATATTTCAGCATCATCCTGGTCCTGTGTCATTCCTGTGTACACTGCAACCATCAATCTGTGTTTGTCTAAAATGGTCCGTGCCAGAACCTTAAATATAGAGAGGGCTGAAGAGGCTAATTTATTATATTTTGACAAGGACAAGTCTCATCTGGCAATCCAGTGTGGCTGAGTGCATCTGCTGAATAGTGCATCCGCTTTCTCAGATCCAAATTGCTCTGTTAGTTTTCATGACCCTCTTATCTCTGTGTTGTCTCTATCCACCCTGGTTTCCTTATCACATAATAGGATTGTGCCTGTATCTTCCAATTTTATTTCTGTTGGTTTTCAATGTGTGCGATGCTGAGAATGCATGCTGGTACGTTAGCCTCTCTTGCTGAGAGGTGGAATCGCTCACCCCAAAATGTACTGCTTCATCTGCATGGCTGTGGGCTCCTCTTGTCTCTTTGGGTTTTGCTTCTGATTTGAATTACTACCTGCACCAAGGGGAACCTCTGCCGACATCTCCACCTACCAAGGGCTCTCTAAAAAAAGGTTTCAGAGACTTAAATAGATGCGGTGAAGTGAGTATTAAGTTAGATGTATTGACATATCTGCCCATTAATCCATGCTACTTAGTTTTTTGAACCCATGGTCGTATTTTACCAAATATGATAAAGGAATAGAAATCTCAGAGATAGGATGTTCCTACAATCTATGAAAATAGATGTCCAGGTCAGAGAGACATCTGACTGGTGCCCTCTGAGAACAACTCTACAGCGTGAGCTTGAGTCTTTTTAAATCCCAGAGAATACACGCTGAATAAAGCACATCTAAGTGCCTCAAATGCACAACAGGCTTCAGTCACAATTTACATCTTCCAGACATGAGAGTCAATCAACACTGAAACACAAATCTGCAGAAAATTGGGCTTCATTAGCTCTAATATTCATGAGCTACTTCTCTCCTCTGGTCCTCAGAGACTGAAAGAGAGGTAGAAGGGCAGAGGCACTGCTCTCTGCATTTTTCCTGAATTACAACGGGAGTTAAAATTTATGTTTTCAGCTTGGCCTGTGTGAGAATGCTGTACAAATGATGCTGCTATAGCTATAGAAAAAATACTTGTGTCCCTAATCTTCCTCTTGCTCTCATTCCCCCCCACCCTTTCCTCCTTCTTTCATCTTTGTGAATACGCTCTTTTAGTATTAAACTAGCTTTTTTTTTTCAGCTGAATTTAAATCTCTCTCTTGGTGACATGAGCTAAATAAAAAAAATCAGCCTGCTTCCTTCATGTCTGTCCCTGGATGGCCTCAGGGAAATCAAACTGGAACATACAAGGGGAAGACTTACTGGAAGAAATGTCTTTACCTTTGTAAAAAAAACCCAACAATTAAAGTAAAAATGTTGGCTTGTAGCTGAAACAAATTTATTGTATTCATCTCCTGAAGAGATTATGCATTTGTAATCCTGATTAAAGAGCAGGTCACTGGAATTTTACAACATATGCAGAAGATATTTTATCTAGAACCTGAAAAACAAAATAATGATCAGAAGAGGGTGCTCTCAGCTCATGCTGTTTAGGCTTCGTTTTGAACATCTTGGTGGGAGTCTGCAGAATCTTCTCTCTTTGTTGGGATTAATAAAATGTCTTTTTCTAAAATATTTTCTGGGTTTTTTTTACCAAATAGGTTGCACCTTTGTACTGCACCATGTGTAAAATATAGGCTCAAGTCTTTGATTCTAGACTTCTCTATATGAGTTAGCAGGTTTCTGTAATATTAACATAAGTTACTCCACGATGAACTTGCTCTGTTTGGGCTCACACCATTTTCTATGTTGTGTTTATGTTCTCAGGCAGTCACACTTTGGTGACACGAATATTTACAGGAACTGAATTCCTAGCACCCATGACTGAGTGCTATGGAAAACTTTAAAAATTGCAAGAGCAGCAATTCATTCCAATAACACTTGCATTTTTATCTGGGCGTGAAAAAGAAAGAATAACATGTAACTTCAGTGATCAATTTCCAGTTATTAGAATATCCCACATATCTAAGTATTCACAAACAATTGATTAGTTGATCTTTAGAGAAGAATTTAATGAAAATTTAGTGGTGCCAATAATGATTTTTTTAGCAAAGCATTTGGGCAGAGAGTTCACTTCAGGGAGTGCGGTACATCAGAAAACACCTGACATTTGATAAGTTTTATTAAAGCAGTGTTGACGTCATGGATAAAAATAAGCCTTTTAAAAGTTAGTTGATATATGTGTGCAGTTTCTTCATTTTGTGGAGGGTCAGTCTTTGAAGGTGATGAAATTTTGCTGTGCACACAGCACTAGAACACAGGAATAAGTCATGGTTATAATCCTAGATATTTGCAGACTCGGTTCTCTTGTCTGAAGTGGTGTAGCAGAGGGTAAATTCAGGTAGAAGGAAGGCACCCTCTTTTAGTTGGTGCAATGCAGCATTTAGCTCTGGCCCAGCCTGCTCATGGATGAGACCTGCCTGACTGATTCTCCACTATTTCACTTTTTCTAGCAATACTTACACTTGTACAAAGTACTGTGTATCCATCTTTTGCAGGCACATACGAAAACTGCCTGGAGGGGGAGGCTCATGCTTCTTGTGTACGACAGCAGTGACTGAAATGGATTGTAAAAGGATTCTCACTCTCTGTGCATGCGTATATATCTGTATATGTTGATACATATATATGTACAAATATTTCTTGAAAAAGCATGATTTTATGGGTTGGTTCATTCTGCACTTAAGAGACTGCTTTTCAATTATGTGCATCAACGGTCAGGTCAAAAATCAAACCAAGCAACAAACAGAGCTCCTGCAGGTCCACGTGCAGAGAGAAGCTACTCGTTGGAGTGGCCTTTTGGGAAAGAATTAAGAAAGGAAGCAGAAGGAAAAATAGAGTCCCCGCCTCACTGAGTCTGTTCCCATTTGTGGGAATATGGCTGATGTTTTTCAGGACGCTGATTAAGGAAAACCTGTCTTCCACTGTTTTAGATGTAGGTTTATTCTTTCATTGTTTTTCAGAAGAAAGGGAAGAAATGAAAATGAGAAAACACAAAAACAAGACCAGGTTTCCTATGAAATGTTTATCCAAAGGCACCATATTACAATGAGGTAACCTGTCACTGCTGTTGTAACGATTTCCATCCAAGTTCTTGCTGTTCCTACCCTCCTCAACATGACAGGTTAAAAATGAACGAACCGCGTAGCTGGGCAGTGCTGACCCGACTGTCAGGAGAGAAGCTCATTTCTGGTCTCACATGGGTTAGTGTAAAGTGGGACTCAAAGGCACATCAGAGAATAAAACATTGCATGTCCACTACATACTGAAGAAGGGAGGTCAGAGACCATAGGGCACTCTCATAGTTGCTTAGGCTGGGAGAGTGTCTGGGGGGTCAGCAATGAGGGCGCATTAAAAAGTCATAGGAAAAAGAAGGAACAGAGCCATCAGGTCAGCAATAAGCTATCACAGACAGAAAGGCAATACATATCCTCTAATCACACCGATTGTCAAAGAGACACTAGAATGTGGAAAGCAATTGCAGAGGGATGTTCACAAAATCATAGCTGACCTCCCTCAGACTTGGACCGGGAGAATAGATATTAGTGATCTGCACTGCAGCTAAAACACTGCATTGCAGACAGGAGAACTGAGTTTTGCCCTTAAGATCTAGCAAGTATTGCAAACACAAATGTGTGCATAGCATGACCTGAGAGCTGGTAACACACTGCTCCCATTGGTGCCTGGCAAATTCAGTCAGATTCAACTAAGGGATTGTAATGATGTTAGCAACAATCACTCAGTTTCTAAACGCCTGGAAGAAAACCAGCAGAAGTGTAATGAGAGCCCCATAAGATGACGCCTTGGAAAGTATCAATTTATTTCACCTATTTCCAAGATAAGTTTCCACCCAAAATGGGGCTACTGTAGTAAAGGAGGGGATAGACAATCCCATCCCAGAACTCTGCAGTTTCCCGATCTAATTATGTTTGCATTTGATGAGATGTAGGCTGAACAAAAGAAGAGTCTGAAGGTTTGATTTTCAGTAGGTTTTGCTTCCCGCTGAGAAGACAGCATAAGGAGCACAGTACCCTCCCAGAGCACTGAATTGAGGTTTTCTGAGACTTTAGTGCTAGTCCCAGTTCTGTTGGTGTCCTTTTCAGCAGCAACCTCCTCACTTAGCCACGGAAGTTCCTAACCTTTCACATACAAGTCCTTAGTCTAATAATGCAAACTGCTCTCAGCAGTTATATATTACTCTTAAAATAAGAAAACAGATTTTCTAGTAGGACTTCGGGCACCCTAGTCTTCTGGACTGGGGAAAAGGCACTGGACCCTGGGGGTATCTTTCGGTCCTCATTTCTTTGATTCTGTGATGACCTTTATTATCAGGGCAAGTGAAGGCACAAAGACATGTCAAAAGTTATACGGTGAAGATATCTGTTTGCATTTGAAATATTTTGCAGTAGAAAACAGTGTTAATAAAAAGCAGACAGACTCAGTTGATCATTATAAGCCTTGAACCACTGCTTTTTGGATGTGGAAGGCCAAAAAACTATGAGTATATTATGTAAAACAATTAGCTGCAAAATATTTTGCAATGAAAAACTACCTTGTATTTGAGGCAAATTTAAATAAAACATCTCATAACTCTGTGTAGTTTTTCTAGTTCAGTGGAAAAAGATAATTGCTTTTCACAAGAAGTCAGCTTAGCATTTTCTCTGTTTGATGCCTCAGCCTGTAAAGAACAAGCTGAAATATTCCGCTACTGAAAATATCTAAGGACAATGGGCTATTTTCTATAGGTCACAACAAAGAATTTATATTCCATATTTCTGCCTTGTTTTGTCTCTACCTCCACCAGCACTTTCAGAGCTAGCAAATGAGCTGTGAATAGCTGCTCCTCTGGCCCCCATATCCAAGGAAGCAGCAAGCTGTAAATTGTTATGGCTGTGCATATTTGTAAACATTCATATTTGTTGCTTGTATTCTTCTTTTCACTGCCCCTGAAAACCTGACCTGATTATATGTACAAGTGTAGATCTCTATTTATTGCCTTTTGCTATTCAGCTAATGATTTAACCTCACTTAAATTTTGTGTAGCTTTTATTGTTCACTACTAAATATTTTACCGTTCATAAGGATCCATGGTCTGAAAGCTGTTCCAAAGCCAACTTACCTAAAGTGATTGGCAATGATCTTACATAAAAAATGAACACCACTAGATTTATTTAATGGATCCAACTTTTGGATCGATTCTTAACTGCCCGCTTTTGAGTGACTACCACTTTACTGCAGGTGTGGTATCAGCAGAGTAGCTGGAAAGTATCCCACTCCTTTGAACAGCCATCATGAGTGCTTACCAGGAGGATTTTGGACCTCTGAGGAAAATACAAGCAAGAAAACTGTAGAAATCCTCAAAAGGACTTCAGAATATAATATGTATTTAAAACATCAGCATGGATTTCTGCAATAAAACTAAAGCAAAGAATATATGACTGATCCTGCACCCTTTGCCCCTTGTTGGTAAAGTCTGTGGGGATCATTCTCAGGTGTTTTAAATGGAGGAAAATGAAACTTTAAAACCAGCAGCAGTTGGGTTTTGATTTAAAACAGGCATTTGTACAAGTCAATTTGCTTTTCTCCAAAAACAACAACAAAAATGAATATTTTATAGTTAAAATTCATTTATGTATGAAGAACCACAAAGTTATTTCCTCATTGCAATGACTATAATTGTATTGCTTCAGATAACCCACAGACATCTCTATAGGACAGAGAACTATTCAGTACCATGTGAATTCAATCCTTTTCAGAATTATCACAGCTGGCGGATAGGGAATAAATGACTGAATGAAGGTTTGCAAAATCTGGCTCTATACTGACACAGCTATTTCAGCTATTCATGGGATTGTTTTGGGAATCTCTTCATCAAGTAAGATACTTGATCTGTAAAGACTTTACAACACTTCTCTTTTTAACAATATGTATGTCCTTCTTTTTTTCACTTTTGAGATCTGTTTAAGGTCTATGTCTCTAACACTGACTTTCCAAAGACTTAAAAACCTCTACGTGATGCACTTTGGGAATTTTGTCTAAGTAGAGGGTTGAAGGTTGATTCCTGTGCTTAGATGCTTTGCTTGAAGATGAACAGTAATATGAGTTTTAAATATAATTGCTGTTTATATGTAAGTATTTCTCCTGAAATCTTGTCAGTGAGAGAACTGAATTTGAATCTATTGCCGAGTGAAAGAAGTAAAATCCTAACTTGTTGGTTTAGTTTACTAGTAAAACCAGTATTTAATACTGAGAGTGCCTCTGGAAGTAGAAACTTAGGGTTTAAAGGGGCTAAAAATAAGAGACTCAGATGTTATCGCTGTTGAAGACCTACAAAATTAAGATGTAGTGATTCACCCATACCTAATCTTTGCACAAACGGCAAAAAGGCTTTTGCTTGGACATCTATATATTGGCTGACAGTTACAATTCTTTCCTGTTCCTTTCCTCTACCCTGATATACAAGTTGCGTATCAGTTGGATGCTTCCGAAAATGAAACATTAGAATGAAGGATAACACCATGCCCTCCCTGCCCCAACAACAGAAATACTGAAACTGGGTATGAAGCAGGACCTGAAACCTTCCAGTCAACATCTAAGAAAAGGTCTGTGGAAAGATATTGAAGGGATACCTGCAGTGTGTGACTGAGCTGCTTGTTCCCTTTCTTTCCTTGAAAGCTTGTTGAGCTGGATAAAGCAAAGAAGCAGGGGGATAACACAGAATGAAGAGATTAAGAAATGTTGAGCCAAGATATATATATATATATGTATAACAACATGAACAATACTTTAGAAAGGGGAAAAATATCTGAACTTTTAAGTGGGATAACTGTATCTTATTTATCTGTGTTGCAGCATTTTATGCTGCTTCTCTGGCAGACATCCTGCAGCTCTGTGAGTCTTGGGGAAAGGCTGACAGAAAGATGATGCTGTGGGGATTTCAGTCTTTGTGATTTATGCTGCTTGGTTAGTGGATCACGTATTATTTCTTCCAAATGACAAGCTGCAGAAGCAGGTAATGTTTTTCTCTGAATGTCGATATTGATTTGGAATGCATGATGATTTACTATTTTGTTCTTGTTAATGATTTAATTGACACTATTAAATCACAAAAAAAAAAAACCCTACCAAAAACAAAACAACCAGGGATTGTATGTGATTGATCCCCTTTAGGAGTTGCCAGTTTGGAGAGACACGCATGGTACACTGCAGCTGGCTTGGTAGTTGGGAAAAGCGCTGCACTACTCAACTAGCCCAATCAGCTAGGACAGATGTTTGCCAAGAATGTTACTTCTGGCTCTCTCTGTGCTGGTGTCCAGGTTGCAAACAGTCCTGAGAGGGACAAGGAGTGGTGTGTTATCCTTTGCTATGTAGAGGTGGATGAGAATTTAATTTATGGCTTTCTCACAAGCATAAATTAAAATTTCCTTTTCTCAGGAAAGAAAGTAGTGTTGTTTTGCAATTACACCCCTAAATTACTTTCTTATCTTCCTTCTCTTGGTATTTCTTGTTTCTGAAGATGGCATCATAGGCTCAGTTGTCCCTTGCACCTGAGGTCAGGTTGGTGCTGCAGAGTGGGTAAGGACTGTTTGGACTCATGCTGCTCCTTGGTGCCTTTTTGTCGATGAAGGACCTGTGTAGCAGAGATTCGGTGTACAAAATCTCAGCTATGCATTCCCCTTCCCTCCATCCCTCCTGTGCCATATGAAGCACAGGACATGCTTTGTCCAACACTTCATGAATGAAGTTTCTGAAGTTTCTCTTTTTTTGGATGAGGAGAAATGGTAAGGTGCCCAGCAGGTTGCATAGGAAACTGAGGATCTGAGGAGAAGTGGATTTGTGGCAAAGTCTGTCTCAGGAAGGGTTTAGACCACTGATATATATCACTGTTCTTATTTGCTTGTGTGTATGTATTTGGCGTACACCAAGATAAGCACTTAAATGTTTGCAACCCATCTTGGTGTTAATGTTAGTATCATTCCTATAGGGTGTTCACTGTATTCTAATTAAATAATCTTCTAATGTACATAACTCAGTGTATTTACTAAACCAATATAGATCATCCTCTTTATTGAAAATCACGGAGTTCAATAACATTCCAGAAAAATGTCAACAGTCTTGCTTATTATATCACAACCTTTTCAAATATTGTTTCTCATACAAGTCATTTAAAAGTTAGTCACAGGACATGTGGCAAATAGTAATGTAAAGAAAAATATGACTGATTATGTCTAGATCCATGTTATTTGCAGACCAAGTGCCTGAGTGAATTTCCAATGGAAGTAATGAAAATCTTTGTTTGACTTCAATTAAGGTTTCATCAGACTCTCAAGCCTCCAAGCAAATTAACCTATGTGGAAGGAGTATGTTAATGTGAGTGAGCAAGTTCTTGCTTAAACTTCTTAAGTTTAGGGACCGAAACGTCTGCAACAAACGCGTTACTAAATATTTCTGATAGACAGAACTGATCAGAATTTACTTGATTTCCAAATGGCTAACAGTCATTTGGGAAGGTGAATTTGAACTACCATTAGTATAATACCACTTCTTGTGATTTTCTTATAAAGATACAAATGGTGGCAACCAGGAGTGAGAGTTGCAGTACACTTTCTCTCTGTACTAAAAAAGGTTTTCATACTAACTAGGTTTGTAAGACCTAGGCAAGTGAGGAACACTTACTAATTGCATCTAAAGACGACTGAGGAAGCCTGTGGCAGATTTTTTTTTTTCCATAGATGGGCTTAGCACTCTTTTTGCCCATGTGCAGAGACCGACATGAGGAGAGCCATACTCTGAAGCATTCTGCATGCCCTGAAGACTTCCATGCATGGCTTACTCTGAATTTATTTCCAAAATGCACCACTTAATGTGAAATGGCCTCAATGGAAGGCTTCACGGACTTCGGCTTATCACTTTTTAATTACTGTGCGCACAAATTCATTGACATTGAGAGTTAGTGCCACACAACCCACTGGTTCTGAAACTCTTCTCTTGTGTCTATCTTTTACCCAATTTTATTAGTAGTGGTAGAAATACTACTTATCATGCTTATGGACTCAAGTTCTCTGTCATTCTTTGCCTCTGTGCTAAAGTGAGTAACTGATTTTTACCCTTAATGCCCCATAGAATGTTCCACTACTAAATGTCTCCACTAGTCTCCGCATGTTAATTAACTCGCTTTCCTCGCTGAGGAAATTAAGGCTGCGAGGCATTTTTTAAACTTTGACAGACACCAAGAAATAGAATGTGGGTAACCATTCATGTATAATATAAAGCAAAAGCTTTATAATTGAGCATCTAGAGGAGACCCATGTGCCTGCCTATTTCATCTTGAAAGACATGAAATCATTCAATTTCTTGCATCTGCTCGGGCTGGCAGAAGTATCATTAAGGCAACACTTCACATTAATTCCTTGGATTTAGCCTTTGGAACTTCCAAAGGATGAACAATGATACTGTAACATTTGCTGATGGATTGGGATATCCAGGTAACCTGCATCAAGAGGTGAAGGGATATGAGTTAAAGACGTTCCTCCCAGGGTCCGCACATCTGTAGGTTTAACACGTTTTCTTTTCTGTAATTAGGCGTGAATATCTAATTACAGCATGTTTCATAGATGCATGATCTTCATGAAATAATTTAGAGACTCTCAAATTTCCCCTTTAGTGTCTTGTCATGATCAGGAATAAGAATTCACAAAAGTTCAGCAGAATCGCCTAATCTCTCATTTTCCTAAATGACTGGTATTTTGATGGCTTTAGGTTGTTTGGATATTAATCACATTTGTGATGTCATTTCATTTAACAGGAAGTTATCCCATTAGTCTGTGGGTTTTTCACATGGCATCACTATACACCTTTCCTGAGGAGGAGTCCACAACAGGCGGTCTGTGAACAATACAAGATCGCTGTTTGGTTACAAAGCGCTTGAAGGAATCTAGCTCAAAGATCAGTCTTCAAGCAATTCATTGGTGTGTACATGTAAGAAGGACTTGAGGGGTTATGTCATGTCTTTTCTCCTTTAGCTGAACTAACACAGATGAAACCAAGCTGCATGCTGAAAATATTACTGGCAATCTGCTTAAATACCGGTTAGCCAGGCATGTACAGTGCTTAAAAGCAGGTACAATTGATTCCTGCTGAAAAGTGTGATTTCAGTTTATAATGCTCATGACTACTTAATTCCAGAATAATTGCAGCCAGGTTCTTTTCTTTTTGCATTAATGAATCCCTAGCATGTTTTCTCAGAAACTTTATTGAGAAGATACCAGAATCTCCTGTAGGTTTTCCCACTTTCTTGAAAGTCATAGCATATCACAGGATGTCTTCAGGCTTCAGTGAGTAAATTCAGAATTCCTAAAATGACTACTCTTATTCCTGCTTTAAAGGGCAGAGTAAAAATAATCCATGGAATCTGTTTTCTATTTACATAGGCAATAGATTATCGGATATAGGAGTACTCTTGCCAGTACAGGCCAATGAATTTATAAAAACACTTTATTTTTAAGCATACCACTGAGAAATTTTAAAGATAACGTTAATGTCAAGGATTTGTATAAACTTGTTCTAAAGCTGATATGTGACTGTAAATCCATAAGATCTGGAACAAACTTACTCAGCAGTTGGCAACCATAATTATCAACAAGATAGCCTACACAAAACTGTAGTTAATGAAGGTGGAAAGAAGACCTCTCAGAGGTTATCTCTCCTTAATAGGTTTCACACTGTCTCAAATCACCTTGTATTTGTTACTGTGTAAGGACGTATACCTGGGCAGTCACAGCAGAGCTGCTGAAGCTTATCCGTGCCCTGAGGACCACAGAAAATGCACAATAAAGCTAAGAATAAAGCAACATTTCTCCATGTTCAGTCCGCCCTCCTATGTTGTTTTTCTTCCTCAAATCCATTCCTTCAGCAAAAGAGACAAAGTAATAAATGCGATAAATCCATCAAAACCCAAACACCTCCCAAACCAACCTACCAACAACCCACCCCCTGCGCTCTCTGTTAATGCTCTTTGAGGACTGGCTGTCTGTACACCTAAAGATCAAACCACAGATGCTCAGTTCAATTCCTGGAGAAACCACAGCATTTTTTTTTTTTTACACAGTGAACTTCTTGTATAATATTAGTTTCATGTTATTTCTATTTGGCAGGATTAGCTCTATGGGGGTTGTTGTTTCCTTGGTGTATTGTATTTTCACATGCTTGTTAACTATTCAGATAGCTGCCTGTTTTATTGAGCTATCCCTCTTTCAAATATAAAAACAAAAAATGCCCTCAATGAGTTTGGGTTTGTTTTTTTTTTTTGTAAAGAAAAGAAAAACAAACCAAATGACACTAAAACAAGTTAGAATCGTGAAATACAGAGTACGTGCTTCAACTGCTGTGAATTGTGGATAGGTTACAAACAGCGAGGCAAGTGACCTGGCGTATCTTTATCTAATCTCAAATATGCTTATTAAGTGTGGGAGAGGAGCTAATAGTTGCCAGGGGGTCAGAAGGTCCTTGGAAGAGAAAGGGGCAACAGGGCTGTCAGTAAGAGGAAGAACGGTTCCAGTCTTTTGTGTCTGGGTAAACTCCTTTCCATGATATCTGTGTACTTTAGAGATGGAAACAAGAGTATCCAAATCAGTCTGTTATGGTTAGAAAACGGATAGCTTGTTTGCAATGTTTTTAATCACCAGGTGGAGATATTGTAAGTGAAACAATTTAGTATAAACGTTGTTTTTTAAATTAAGGTTATATCATGCTTCTGATAGCAAAATGTAGTGTATTTACAATGAAACCCTGAGTTCCTACTATTCCTTAATTAAGAAATTGTATAGATTGTGGTTTTGTGTATGAAAACTTTACCTCCAATATGGATTTCATAGCCAATGTCAATTAATATAATTGCACATATATCAGAAGCTCATGTAATTCTGATAAAACCATAATCCTCTTAATTTTAAGAAAAATATTTATTATATTTCTATTTAATTACAAAAGCCATATAAAAATCTTTCTAGGAACTGTCTATAAAACATAATAAGTGACATTAATATTTTGTCTTGGAACAGGACCTTTTCACTTACTGCCATTAGTTGTTTGAAACAGGAATGTTATTCAGAGGTAGCAAACACATTCAGCTAAGTCCCTGCCCCCAAAATCTTACAGACCAAAGCCAGATCCCCCGCACGCCTCCATGGAGCAGGGCAGCCAGAATCACAGCACCAGGGAGATACTCCCTCCTGGTTTTATTCTATTTTAATTGAGCTTAGAAGCTGAAAACCAAAACCTCAACCCCAGATGACCAAAACATTTTCAATAACCTCCAGAAAGGACTTTGAGGCCACTGGTGATTCACAGCCATATCTAAGAATGCCCGAGGAAAGGTACCTAGCAGTCGTCATCCCTTTGAATTTCTTTTTGTGGCTTGATGGTAGTGTTTTGGGTTTTTTTAGTTGCTTCCCCCCCCCCTCCCCTCCAGCCTCATGATATCTTTAGTAAACTTGCAACAATGGTGTGCCCAGGTATCCACAACAAGCTTTCCTGGCCCTGGCATCCCATGCTCAGAGCACATCACAGAAATAGTCTCTGTTGAGAAATGAGTCATGCTATTTAGTTTAGCCTCAGCAGACTTTATTATGTTTTTACTCACCCCTTTCAGTTACAATTACTTTTTCCCTGTGAATTACTATTATTATTCGTGCTTTTATAGCTCAAAGGCAGACTAGGTGCCTTGCATTAGAGGTAGAAGGGTAAGTAGTAAAGTCCTAGAGCGGAAAAACTGCCATTATGTTCAAAGTAACTAGGACTTTCACACAAATTCCGGTCCCCAAAGAACATACAGTCTAATTCTGGGCAGAGTGCAGCAGCAAGGAAATTTACTGCTGACCAAAAGTTAAAAGTTATCAGAGTGGTCTAATTAGGATATATATTGTTCATGTGCTCATGTAAATTATGAGAAATCTTGCAACACAAATCAGTAACAAATCCTTTTTGTGTATTTTACTGATAAGGAAACAGACCTTGAGGGGTGGGAGGAGAAGGGTAGAGGAAAGGGTGTGTGCTGCATAGATGGAAGGTTAGAGAGAAAAAGAAGGCCCTTGCTGGATTAAGTTTCTGATGGCTAATGTTTTTACATCCGGAGCCAGATTATCAAGTGAGATCTCAGTCCTGGGAGAGTTTCTGCCCACAGAGCCCACCCACTCTCAAGAACTGCTTCAAATGTAAAAGTCAACCAAAATCTCTAACCATTGCTGATACACAAAGCAACCTGTAGGTCTTCCCGTCATCTGTGGTTTTAATCGGCAACATAACATCAACCCTTCAGCTAAATTCATGCGCTCAGGATATCGCTTTATCTGACACTGCTGTGCTATGGCATGAACAGAAGTTAAACAAGTCTATGGGTTTTTTCACTACTTTATCCATCTAGAAATAACAGACCGTTATTTTGTTTTAAGTACATAAACAGTACCCCGGACTTCTATCCATATTTGTAATGAAATCAGAAATACTTTTCTGAAAAGACATTGAAAAGTTTAATTTTAAGAGATTATAGGACAGCTCTGGTCTTCTTCAAAAGACGACAGAATAATAAACAGACATAACTCCTCTTTCACAATCACACTCCCTGACTATCATTTCTAAGCTCTGTTACTGGAGCAATTCCTATTCTATTTCCAGCATCCCAAAGAGCAATGACACATAGCACTCACTACAGTGCTCCTCACATCAGGAATAAAAGGAACAAGGGCAAAATAAAAGTGAACATGGACAGATTTTCCATTACTCTCATTTTCTAAAGTAAATCATTTTTCTCTCTCATGATCTGCCCCTGCACATAGCTGATAGATGAACGCTTCCCCTCACTTTAGCTGAACCATCTGTGTTAGTAAGGTTTGCAAGAGAGAGCTCTATTCAGCAACTCAGAACTAGTGCTGGCCAAAAAATACAGGCAGCTTTCAAAAACTATTTTTTTTTAATTTCTCTATTTTCATTATCTTTTGGAGCATCGCATCTTTTACTCTAGGCTGTAAAAACTATTTCGTCTCTATCAGCTTTAAAAATTATTGAAGGTGAATAGTCAAAGACCCAGCTTTGAACAAGGAGCTAGACTTTCAACATTTTTGAATTTCCTGTGCTCTGCAGGGCTTCTGGAAAAATTAGATAATTTTACGGTAAAATTCCAAATGTTCCTAGGCATTACTATTTTACATTTCATGTTTTCACTGTATGCAGATTATCTGCTGTGCTTTAGTGTGTGTGTTTTTTTTTTTTTTTCAAAAGAATGTAAAACTTGAGCATTAAGCTGATAATTAGAATTTTCCTTTTAGTGCACTAAACACATCTTTGTCTGGCATGCTTTACAGTGAGTCCACTATATGTGACATTGTCTCAGTACAAGACTTGCCCTGTCTTGTCTTCCTGATTAATTAGAAACAGACTGTAGCCAGAGTTTTGACTGGTGGAAAGTGATTGTTACACAGCCAGGGACAAATGATTTTCCCACAGAGCCACTCCAGTATTCTAAAGCCAAGTTTAAAAATATCACGGCATTTTAATATTTACATTCATCGTTTAAAAAAAAATGAACTCATGGAAGAATCTGTAAGATATGGTATTACAACAGCCATTGTTCATTTTATGGCACTGTACAGAAGCTGATCTAATTCTTCAGTTGTTACAGCTGGCAAACAACCAGTTTCAGGGCCAAATTCTTGCAGCATCTGTGTATAACCATCCAGTACAAAATTGGCAGTGAAGTGCAGTTATAGAGGCAGGAAACTGCTTATCCCCTGTTATTTTCTATAT
Source organism: Ibidorhyncha struthersii (assembly GCA_013398815.1). Taxonomy (NCBI): domain Eukaryota; kingdom Metazoa; phylum Chordata; class Aves; order Charadriiformes; family Charadriidae; genus Ibidorhyncha; species Ibidorhyncha struthersii. Next base: position 226,374 of record VZSZ01012436.1, read on the forward strand.
GGTTTCCTATATAACGCTTGGGATCATAAGTTTAGAAGCTCCTTTTAGAACCACACTGAGGGGAAAAAAAATCCAGCATCCCCACATCTGTCTTTTGTTGTTTGTACACCCAGTGCCTCCCCAGGGGAAGAAAAGTCTGTAAGTGTGTTTCATTTTGGTTTTACTTCCTCTTGTTGTTGTTTTCTCTGTTTACGTTTATGTTTATTTATACTACAGAAGCAGACGCAAAAGAAATGTTCCAACCTGCCTTCTGTGCTTGGAGCCATCCTCCCTTCCTGGGAGCAGTTGTCCTGCAGCCCAGAGTAGCTCCTTTTCTGGCTTTTCTGAGCACGCTGAGTTGCATGGAGACAGAGGATTAAAGCTATCTATTAGATCTTTCCTCCTAGAATTTTAGGGCAAACTTGTAGATAGTTGGGATTGGATAACCTGGACAAGAGAAGGCTCCAAGGAGACCTTATTGTGGCCTTTCAGTACTTAAAGGGGGCTTATAAGAAAGATGAGGACGGACTTTTTAGTAGGCCCTGTAGCGATAGGACAAGGGGTAATGGTTTTAAACTAAAAGAGGGTGGATTCAGACTACGTGTAAGGAAGACATTTTTTGCAATGAGAGTGGTGAGGCACTGGAAGAGGTTGCCCAGAGAGGTGGGAGATACCTCATCCCTGGAAATGTTCAAGGTCAGGTTGGACGGGGCTCTGAGCAACCTGATCTGGTTGAAGATGTCCCTGCTCATTGCAGGGGGCATTGGACTAGATGACCTTTAAAGGTCCCTTCCGACCCAAACCATTCTATGATTCCATGATATTCTGGGTATAGACCCCGAGGGACCAAACTCTCCGAAACCTGCAAGGCTGCCCATGCGAGCATTATTGTGTCTGTAGGCAACATCTAAGCTGTGGAACAGATGTGCTCCATGTGTCCTGCTGTCTTTGTCTTGACTGTCTGTTAACAGGGACATGCAACTGCATCTCCACTCCTTTCCTTACCTGTGCAGGGAAAGCAGGGCATGCAGAGAGCAAAGCACACACCAGGGGTATCGTAACACAAAAGCAGGAGACAAGCTGGTAGAAAGAGGTAGAAAGTACTCTGGGATCATACAGGTTACACACACCTATAGAGGCCCTTCTTTATTTTTCCTTCACAAGAGAAAAGAAAGACAAATTTTCCAGCAAATTACTCAAAGTAAACTCAACTAGATGTCCTGGCTCCTGGACACTAAGGCGAATAGGCCTGTAATATAGATGTTCAGGGAGAATTTCTCCTTGGTTGCTTAGACCAGATTGAATGGCCTCTATAGCTCAAGTTAGGTACCCTAATCGCTAAGGTATGTTTATTTTAAAATTCCATTTATATGCCTATTGTGAAGAAAATTCAGAATGTGAATCATCTCAGAATCTGCACCTTTTTTACTGTAGCTTATGTTGAGGTTTTTGAGCGTCACAGGACACCTGTGACCGGCATTATATATTTTATAAAGAAATGATAGAACTCTTCAGATTCCCGTAAAATGGTAATTTATTAAATGAATCTATAACTGTCTCCTTTTTTAACCCATTAAGTAATATTAATTTAGGAGAAAGATGATGTTATTTTTTAAAGACTTCTAATGGTGCAGACACTTTTTTATTCTGTTATTCAGTAGAACCTAATGCCCTGACATCCATGGATATTAGTATCTCAAAGAACTATGTGACAATTATATCTTCTGTGGATTAGTCACAAACATAATGCAAACAGAACACTAACATTTTGTACAGCATAACATGAAAAAGATTCGTACTCCTGCATTCCCTTATACACGTCTGAAATATCAAGTGAAGCATTTCTGGGGCAGCACAATTTTTTGGTGTTTATTTGTAATAACATTTTCCAGTGCAACTGAGAAATCTCTTCCTACATATAAAAAGAATTCAAAATGCGTGCATGTGGCACCTAACAGAGGTATGTTTTGTTCTCTGTGTGTTTTAAAATGGCTTTGTTTAAATATGTTGCAGTGCTCTGGAGTGGAGTCTTGTCAGCTAAATTAAAGTTATTTTGTAGCTGGCAGTTGTGTGCTGCTAACAAGCAGCTACAAAGAACAGTACGTTTGCACAGCAATTGCTTAAAGTATTTGGGAAAAGGCTACATTTCTCCATCAGGTAACAGAAATGTTGAGTGAATTTAGGGGGGAAAAAAGTCATGAAAGGAAGTTTATAAAGATATATTTCTGTGGCAAACACTTTCATCAGGTTTTGGACTGAGTCCCTCAGCTGCACTCTTGGTGAAAAATTGCATCCTGTTATGTGATTTCCAAATCTCGAGTGCAGATGTGCCATTCCTTAGAAATATCACAAGTTATTTACTCAAAGAGAGAATCAAATCTGTGTGAATTCATTAAGTCAAACGCAGGACTGTAAGTATGCATGATGAACCATATGTTTGTCTAAAGGAGTGCTGAATCAAATGAATAAATGTTTATACAAATAAATAGATGTGTACACAAGTGTCATATCAAAGATATCATTAACAGATATTACACATCCCTTCTAGAATCCAATCCATTTCTTTACCCATAAGCTGGGGAACAAACTTAATTAAACTGTAGTAAGTTACTTTCCTCTATGAAAATGATTTTTGAATACTTCCTCCAGCTACAGCCACAGGTTTCCACAAAATGAGCACTGAACTGTCACATAACCCTTCAGTTAGGAAAAGTAAATACACATACACACTGAAGATAAAAACGACTTAAGTTTTTTATAAGCTTTTATAGTCCCGTCTGAAATACAAAAGTGACAGCTGGGAGTTTTAACATATGTCCTACTCACAGTGCAAGTCTTCCACCTATCTGTAGAACAGATATAATAACGTTCATTAGGTTTTGTGAGATTTAATTTATATTTATATAACTCTTTAAAATACCTAGTTATAAACTGGGAGTAAGGTAACAAGTTTTAATTGCTTTATCTTCTCTCATGGGTATCTTTCCATCTTATTAAGATACTTTCCCTCTATTCTGATGAGGATTTGAAGTCTAAAAGGTTATGGTTCCAGCACCCGTCTGCAGGATACACTCTCCGCTTTCAGCTGATATTACAAATGTATCACACTCATTAAGCTGAAAATGTGCCCAATTTTACTTTAAAAAAGCAGATGTTTAAGAATCGGGATTTTCCAAGCCCCATGTGGCATTAGCCCAACAGTAAATTCTTTTCCTACAACTGTGAAATCATCATGTTCCTGGAAGAAGTTAGAGGACAATGGAAATCTGTGGAATGAAGCCTGAGATGGAAACATGCAAAAATTATCAGATGTGTAAGTATATCATATGTACTTGCAAACTCGAAGCAAATATACCTACCATGTAAAGTCCCACAACAACACACTTTAGGTTATACCTGCTAGTAGGATTTGTGGTCATCTTTTGTTCAACTGTATGTGTTCTAAAGACTGGTTGTGTTAATGTTCAGGTTATCACTAAATGCAGGAACATGAGAGCAGCTGCATCAGGTCAGATCAAAGTTCCATATCTGTTTCACACTGCCTAGAGAAAGCAAATGTCTGGAAAATAATATCAGACAGGGCAAACATATAGGATACTTCCCTCTGACAGCCTCTAGCCACTTGCAATTCAAGGTCTTTCTGAACCAGACATCATTTCTATCTGTTTAGTAATCCTCAATGGACTTTTTTTTTCTTTCCTATTTTCCCTTTCATTAACTTGTCCAGTCCCTTTCAACCCATATAAAATATTTCCTTCTACATCAGAGGCTGCAAAGAGCTAACTACTGTCCCACTCTGCCAAGTGGGACCCTGTATTACTTTAGTAGTAGAGAGAAGCTTTAAATTACTGTAAGAAAGCAATTATCTCTGTTTCTATATCAAAGGTCATAAAATAATTACTCCCATGCATAATTTACTGATGTTAATGGGAGATGTGCAAATAGATTTACAGTTGGGTTTCATCCTTAGAATAGATATATTATTTTGATTAGTAGGATTCTGTCGTCTGTGTGATATACTGTATGCACTGGAAGTTGATCATGTATTACCATAATAGCAACAGATAACATCAATGATGTATACATACTATGTGAAGTAACAAAATTGGCACAGCTCTAAACTTTGTGCATCGGTTATGCACCATCCCCATGGACTGAAGTTCCATACCAATGTAGAAAAAGTATAGTAACAATATTATGTGACCTGGGAGGGGATGGTGACCAGGCAGCTAGAATGACAAGGTAGCACACCTGCTGGAGATGTGAGAAGGATGGAAAGGATTAATGAATGTAAAGACATCTCAAGAGGACAAAAAAATAAAAAGTGTGACAGCAAAAGAGCAAAATTAATCTTTTTGCATTGGTGGTTACAAAAAAAGGAGCTTGAGGAAGTTCTGACCACAGGGGGATATGTCTGAGGAGTTGTCAGATTGCAATGTCCATAGAACTGCTTTGAGAAGAAAATAACAAGAGGAATAGTAATAAATCCTGACAATCAGAGAGACCTAATAAAGTCGTCTGGCAGCAGACCCAAAATAGACAAAAGAAACACTGTTATCACAACATGTAATTTAGCTTTGGAACTCATTGTCACCCCATTTAGTAAATACAAATGTATTAATGGGTTCATAATGTAATTAATACAATGATGAAAAGAGACCTGTGTGTCATGGTTTAATCCCAGACAGCAACTAGGACCATGCAGCCGCTCGCTCACTCTCCCTTCCCCCCAGAAGGCTGGGGAGAAGAGGGAGAAAAGCAGGAGAAAGGGAAAAAAAACCCATGCAACTCGTGGGCTGAGATAAAGGCAGTTTAATAGAACAATAATGGAAAAGGAACATAATAATAATGCTAAAAGAATATACAAGACACACGTCATTCTCATCGCCTGGTGAATTTGTTGTCCAGCCCGACCCGAGCAGAGATTGTGGATACTCCACCCTCTCCTCCGGCCAACCTGCATTTATATACTGAGTATGACTTCTATGGTATGGAATATTCTATTGGGCATTCCGTTGTTCTATCTGTGCTCCTTGTCATTGTCTATGGGAAGCTGAAAAGAGTACTTGAAAAATATAAACATCACCTAGCAACAACTAAAACAATATGCATTATTGCCATTCCTGTCACAGCAATCACTAGAAAGAAAATTAACTCTTTCCCAGCTGAAACCAGGACACCATCAAAGGCTATTGAGCAGAGTTACACTGATGCAAACTCAAACTCAAGAAATATCTAAACCATAGATATATGAAAGTCAGGAGTACGTACCGCAAGAATCATCACACTACAGTTGCACCATTTCCTAAGCCTCTCTAGTGACCACTACTAAAGACGAGATTGCATGTTAGGTAGATCTTTGGTCTGATCCATCTCAGCTGCTCTTGTGTTCCAGGTGCTCCAGAAAAAGGTAGAGGGTACCTAAGGTCATTTTTGCAAATAACGGACAAAGGCTCTTCATTATAAAGCAATATGTATTTTTAACTGCAAGACAAATCATTGCAAGTAAGAATCTTCACATAATTAATAATATATGTACTTTTTCACTCTGGTGGGCTTTCATGTTGTCATCACCTCTTTTAAGGATAAAGAATGTACTGTACGTATAGAAAGAAAAAGACAATTAAGAGATACAATTATTTCTGTTTGCACAGTAGTTAAAAATTGCTGTACAAATATTATTTGTGATCTTCGCTCATACTGTGCTGGAATGATACAGCTGTTTCAACAAAGTAGATAAGTATGTAGTGAAATAGGAAACAGGCTTGCTGGGAAAAAAGTAAAAACCTATATTATGTAAACTGTATGCTCTGAGGAGACAAGCTTCTTTCTTCTTTCTCCACTCTGTTTCATTTTATAAGGTTTTTTTTTCAGTATCTGTCGTCAAAGGATGACTCTTTGTTTTGTGCAATTAGTATGTGTTCCAGTATGCAAGATGCACAAATATTGGGCTGCTGTGCATGAATACAGGAGACATTTGTGAATTCTGCATTAATGTGCAAAACATTGAAATGTTTCTACTGAGACTTTGAAGGCAGAACTCAACTGGTGACAGGGGCTTTTCTCCTGTAGCCTATTAAAGAAAACACTGATTTAATTTTAACTCCTAAAAGGCAGTGCTAGTTTGATTAAATTTTAAATTGACTTTTTGCTCAGCAACAACGAATGAGTAATAGGACAGCAAACCTGTAGTTTCTGGGGTTCTCCTTCTTGCCCTTCTTAAATGTGAGTGACATCTCTCTTTACCCAGTCACCAGGGATCTTCCTGACTGCCACAACCAAAGATCAAAGATGACAGAAAATCACCCTGTGATGATGGCAGCCAGCTCCCTCAGCACCTTGGATGTGTCCTACCCAGTCCTGTAGACTTGTGTTATGTTCAGTTTGCTTAAGGGGGTCTACAACTCAATTTTTGTTTACTCCGCATAGTAACTAATCCTCTGGACTCTGCCACAAGCCAGTCAGAGCTGGAAGGTCTGAAAGAAAACCTTGTCAGTAAAGACTGAGACAGATAAGGTACTGAGCAACTCAGCCTTTTGTCACTAGGATACAGCAGCCTGATTTTCCTTAGCTTTCATCTTGCTTCGATGACACTGTAGGAGTTTTCCTTGCTGCCCTTCACAGTCCTCTCCAATTTTGTCCCTCCCCAGTGGATGTTTGGCACGCCTGGTTCTGGCCCTGCATGCCCAGCATGTGTTTCTGTACTCCTCCTGGGTATATGTCCCCATGTTTACTCCCTATACGCTTCTTTTTGTGTTGGAGCCCTATCAGGAGTTCCTTTGTCTCTCCTGCCAGGCATTCTCAGCTTCCTGCCCATCAGGACACTCTGTTCTGCTCTGAAGAGGTTGTCCTTAAAGATCAACCAGATGTCCTGGGCCCTTCGCCCTTCCCTCCTGAGGGATCTTGTCTACCAGTTCCCCAACCAAATCCTAAACTAACCTCACTTTAGGTCCTACCTAAAGGGCCTGTGTCATTCCATCACAGTGCTGTATCCCTCTGATTCCAGAAACACCGAGCTACGCGACTGTGCACAGGCTTCTAACTCCGGTTTGTTTCCCACATGGTGGGCATGTGTATACTGGCACTTGAAAACGATCCCTGCTCATGATTCTTTCTCAAGGGATGTGTGACAGCCTCCCCCACTGGCTGGTCCCCCTGGTCACCCTTTCTTGTCCCCTGGTCCTCTATTTCTCTTCAGACTTTGATCTCCATCCCCAAAAGACTAGTTTAAAGGCACGCTCGTTAGGTTAGTAAGCCTATTGGAAACAATGGTTTTGCCCCATTTTGTAAGACAGGTCCCACCTAACATATTTTCTAGCTTTGAGGCTGGTAAATAAAGGATGCAGGTAAACCGTTTTTCTAATCTTGACCTTCAACCATTTAAACCTCAATCTGTCCATTTCATTCTTGATGCTTGCAGCTAGGCTCTATGTTAAAAAAAATACAATTAACAAAATGACATCAGGATGCAAAACAGTTCTGTGTTTGCCCTCTCTTTTTCTGCAACTCTGCAGTTCTGTTGGTCAAACAGCCAGCACTATATTTTTGTTTTATATTTTAGATTTTTCTTTCCTAGCTATGTAGTCTCCACTTTCCATGGCCTGCCTCAATCCATTTTATTTTTCCCATATCTTTTCTCCAGTTCACATGCAATCTGGATCCAAATAAATGGTTATTTTGTCTTAAATGTTATACTTCTTTGTTTCAAGTGTACCTCATTATTGATGATAGTCCTTATATTTTCTGCTGGGGGGAGATATAACTGGATAGTACTAACAATGTACTAGTGCAGTGGGTTTTGTTTAAAAATTGCCTTCCTGTTGTTTCTGATGTAATTTATTTTCATGATAGGTTCTATATTTAAATATGGGCGAGGAAAAAGTTCTCTCTCAAAATAACTATAACCTTTTTGTTTATTGTCAGAAACTGTCATTTACCATGAGGTTATCGCTTTTTCCATCCTCCTGGGCATACATTATGGTACAAGTAAATTGCTGCAGCACATTGATTCTAAACTGCTGAATTACTGGTGTCTATCACAGTATTCAAACGGGTTTGCTCCCAGAGAAATATTTTTTCCATTGCTGAGCACTCTGAAATAAAAGTAGATTAATAATTTACGTTTCAAACTTGTTCCTAGTGTCCTCAGTGGCAAAGCTCTCACTGCTTTAGGGACAGCAGGGTCGTGCTTCCTACATGGGGTGTGGGGAGATGCTGGTGTGGACATAGCTGAATGAATTAAAAGTTCCCATCAATACACCAATCCATGTGTGACAGCATTGTGAAGAAAGCACTCCTTTATTCACTGAATGACAGTAACTGGACTTATTCAGTTGAGAATATTTAACAAGAATGCAATTGGACAGATCTTCCGTCATTCTGACCAAGGCTAAATTTAAGCAGAAGCACCAGAAAATATAGGTCACTGATTAATTCACTGAGATTCTGCATTCTTGCTCTGCAGTAATCACTTAATGACAAGTTACAGCAAATGCTTCAATGTGATAATTAGTTCTGGTTACACATTATTAAGGTCAGAGGAACTAACAGGTTCACTAATGATTTCTATTTTAGAACATGGGACATTTCAATCAAGAGTATATAAAATAGTAAATGTAAGGGAAATTGACAGTATTTACTGGCTTAGTACGTGATTAAACATTGACTCCTGCTCAGCATGGAGAGGTATTAAATGCTGCCATTCTATCAGAGGGGACAGCCGACATTTATGCTGAAATAAGCACTTCCAAAACTTTTTATTCTGCTTAATTGTAACTTAACAAAAAATTCTGCACATAGTTAGTATAGTAACAGACAGAAAAATAGTTCTGACCTCTCCTACGTGGGAATAACCTACAATACATATAGACAAAAAAGTGTTGTATCTCTAGACAGGAGACCAAAGCAGGGGAAAAAGTCTAACCTTCATAATTCTCTGTCATCTGATGCCTGCTGGAGCCTGGGGACACGTGAAGGTTCACAGTTCACTCACTTAGAAAAGCCCCCTTCTCAACTCCTCATGCCTGCCAGAGCTGCTTGGCAATCTAGGTGGACGGGACTATAATGTTAAGGTTACCTGAGGTACCCACCATACAAGAAGGCTCCAGAGAAATGTGTACTCAGAGATCCAAACCACTGGGGAACCAACAAGGCTTTATACATTGTTAACATTGTTTTTCCTCCCTAGGAGTTGTAGCAAACCTATCCGCTTCTTCCCTGTTCTTGTTCTTCCTCTTCAAATTTTGCAGACATACTAGAGAAGGGTTTTCATAGATTCAGGAGAAACAAGAACATGCTGGACTTCTTGAGTATCCCTCCGCTAAAGATTTAGACGCTCTCAATGAGTAGGAGAAGGGAAACTTATATCTCTTGGTACTTTATTTGGTTCTTCCTTTACACTGCTGTTAAAGTTATTGGAAGTTTTTCTAAGTCAAAAGCTTAGGAGACAATCCTGAAAAATAACCATTTACTATGAATGTGTTAGCACTACTACACCAGTAGGTTGTCTACTTAATTCATCATAATATAGACTGAAAATTAGCATCAGACTCATCAATATCTGTCATACTTAGCTCTAAATGACAATATAAAATGTTTATTATTCTCATTGAACTGCTTATTCATCTCACTGACAGCACTTCCAAACCATATATGCTTATTTATCACCCTAATCCCAATAAGCTGAGCTCTCTCAATTTGAAGATATTAGTGGGAGGTGACAGCACTCCTGCCTTACTGCTCCCTCTCTCCCTCAGGTCCAGAATGAAGTTCTGACCTAACTATGGACGGAATGATGAGTCTGCAGAGAAGATCCCTGTTTTTGACTGCCTCCGACTCACCCCAGGATGGCTGTAATATCTTCACGTGTGGTCTGAAACCTCCTCCCACTGTAGCATAATAAACAATATGGTAGAACAGCAATAATAGATTATATGGAGAGATTGCAGTTTTGCCCATGAAAGAATAATAATAATAAAAAGAAATAATTAAAACAAGAAAGTACTTCTTGCTTCCTTGGGAAAAAAAGAACTTCAGATGGGGTTTGGGGAGGAGAAATCTGGATCGTCTCTTTCTATTTTAGCTTTGTTTCTGGATGGAATGATGCCTTATATGTTCCTCCTGTCTGTTTCCCGAAACAACTTTGCAATGTGTTGGCCGATTTCAAACAAATTTAAGGTAAGGATAAAATTTTCAGACATATAATGTTTCTGTAAGTTTTGTGAAAACTGGGTAAACACTGCATTGGAAGGACACATGTGGGTTAGTACCTCCACATAGGTAAAGCACATAGTGCGAGGCTCAACGTCATTCTGTTCTGTTTGGCACGTACCAGTGAGGCAAAAAACTGGCTGATTGCTCAGAAACTGCTGCAGCATAAATTGCTTCTTGTGGAGCTAGGAGTCAAGGAAGGAGCTGAGAGCTGGCCTACTTCCAGAGGGATGCTGGATATTGCAGAGGGTGATGCCATAGCAGAAATGATAAGGTGTCATTGGGAAGGTCAGGAAGTGTAAGACTAAAGGGCAGAAAGTCCTAAAGAAGATGGGCTTCACTAGGTCCACTGCTTACAAAAACCTTGGTAAATTCAAGATACTTGTGTGAATGTACGTGCTCCTTAATCTTCTGGACTGTATTCTGGTATTTGCAAGTTATAGAGACCAATCAGCCTCTACTCCTACTGGCTAACTTCCAAAAGTGCTTAAATCACTTAGGCAATATAATTCAGGTAACAAAGGGTAGTTTGGACAATGTAACTTATAGAGCATAAAAGAAATAACCAAAATTTTTGCCACTGTCTGGCAGAAAAAAGTTCATTAAAATACTGCATACCTAAAGTCTCCCTTTGGCTTTCTAGATTTTATATTAGCCAGAAGTTCTTGAATCCTATAGTCTTACCCTCTTCTCCATTTGCAGTCTGGGTGTGTTTGAATTAATAAAAAGCTAAACAAATCGCCTGGTTTATCATCTGTTCTGGTGCTTAATCAGAAGGTAAGTTCTGACTCGCGTGTCATCAATCAACTTTAAAAGTTAATAGAGAAATGTATTATTTAAGGAGCTGTTTGGAAGTTTCAGATGTAAAGGCACAGTGATCAGCCTTCGCAGGCATTTTTGAAAGATCTGGCTTTATTGTCAAATCCCACATAAAGCAAAGCTGAAGAAGGTGATTAAACCTCACGTTTTACCACCTCCTCCCCTCTGACATCTGGTAACAAGATTCCATATACAATGATTTGTACATGGCCTGTTTTTAACACTTGGAAAAGAAGTTAACGCGATCCCTTTTTTGTGGCCCATTTTTATAGGCACTGGATCTGCTACGGAATCTCCTGTATTACCACTTTGCGTGCAAAAATATACTTTTCTTTGCATCTGTAGCAATTTCACCATTCATCTTGTCCTCTTTGTCATTGCTCTGATTCAAATTACCCATCTGGCTTTCTCACAGAGGTGACCATTAAAGGGATTATCACAAGAAAAGAATTAAATCATCTCTTCTGACTCCAGAATAACTAAAACCAAATAGCAAGTGGAAAAAACCCCCAATGGGAAACCATGCACATAAATTTCAGCCTTTTTTGTTTTGATTTTAGTTCATGGATGAGGCTGCAAGAATAAAATAAAATTATTTTTTCATATTATTGAAAATTGTCGTTTTACAGACTTAAAAATTCTATGGCAATTTTTGGCTGTGTTTGACTTTTGAAAGTTTCTGTTTGTATCACAATATAAAAACTATGGTGTCCTTTAACCACATGTTTTTTAAATAGATCTGACCATAAAATTAAGTTTGACTGTAATTACATTGCATCCACAATGAGGGTTTTTCTCCTGAGCAAGAATGGATAACCTGAATAATAAAGACTATTTCTAAATGGAGATTTAAAATCTGTTCATGAAAACTCAAATATATTACTCTCTGAAAGGGGTTCTGTGGTCTTGATATACAATAACCAGTCAAATGAGCATTTAGAAATGAAATGTTCATGAAATAAACCTTTATAGTGCCTTCAAGAGTGCCTGGAGAAAGCTGTAGGAGGGTGAAAGCTTTTCTCCTTAGCTCTGCTCTGACTGCAAATCAATATGGGTGTGAAAGAAAGCCCTGACTGACTTTGTCCAGTTACTCTCGTGACCTGTGGCACCTCTAACGTACTTGTGATGAAGGATTATTTATCTCCATGCATGTGTTCAGGAAGGACACGTAGACTAAGGCTGGGCTGGTATCTCTGCTTACAAGAAATGGACAGAAGGTTATTTGAACCTCTTTTCCTTCAATTTGTTGTAACTCAGCATAGTCATAAATATTTGTTGTCAAAGGCATCTGCTGTCTCAGTTAATGAACATCAGTCTCTGCCATTCTCACTTAATGATTCATAAAATACTGTAATTTCCTATGTATGTGTATCTTTTGCTGCTAAGATATTGATGTCGAAAGAAAAAATCTGAGAAAAGGAGACATCAGCTAAAGTCTCATTAGGGAAATGGTGGCATCTTGGATATCCAGGCAGAAAGCTGCATTTCTATCCTAACAACCAAATTAGCCTTGTAACTTATGGTTAGGTGAAAAAAGGAACTGCAAAGTTCCCCAGCGAGGGATAAGTGCTGGAGACCGAATCTTGCCTGACAATTTACTTTTTCTCAGTTCTTTCTGTCTCTGAGGAAGTGGCATTTTTGCATTACCATAGCTGTGTTGTAGTTCCCATAAAAATAAAAAGGGGGATGTTTAAAATGTATAAGCAAGTTTCTTGGATTACCTTGCAAGCCCTCCAGAACAAGCAGAGAAGGTATCCTCTGAGATTTATTACATTTTATCTCAGGAAAAGAAGTTTAATCTGTGTCGATGCATAGTAAAAAATACATATTTTGTTTATTTTTTCAACAATATTGAAGATTAAAATAGTCAGAAGACTATTTCCTACAGCTCAGTATCAGCTCTTATGTTCTTGATTTGATCAATCTATTAAGACATGAAGTAACCAGATCTAATCAAACTCGTGATTACGAGTTGATACAAAAATAATAAAAGTAGTCTAAGGCAATGATATTTTAACATGTGTTTCACCATTTTGTCTTATGATCTCAGGACCTAACTCAGTCTTATCTCAGCACTTTCAAAGTCCACAGTTTCAAACCTCACTCTGCTCAGATCAGGACAAGTTAAAATGAGAGTTGAGACTCTCACGTATTCACAGGACACCAGAGACCAAGTTCTCAAACAAAATTACATACGATTACACCACAGTTAAACCACAACTTGCAACTGTTGCAATAAAATTCTTTGCTGTATGGCTATCTTGGCTTTCTCCTATATGAGATCCACTCTTTAGATTTATTTTCATGTACAGAAGGACATCCACATACTCTGCCACTTGGAAGACAGTTTCCTCAGTAATGCAAAATGACTGTTTTGCCCTCTGTGGCATGTAGCCATTCATAACGGCACTTTATATGGGGTTGTAAGAGCCATGATATTTTGCAAATCATTGGTGATGGTGTCATTCAGTTGCTGTTTACTTAGAATGAATATTAGCCATTGCTGTATTTAATTGCATTGTTGATATATAGGGATTGATTTTTCTCTTAAAAATTGGCACGTGTTCCAAACATAAAATGTACCCAGGATTTGTGTGCATAGGGAAAACTCAGCTGTATCTAATAGGATCCTCCAGGTACCAGGGCTGTGCTGTGGTCAAGGAAGGCTGTGCTGTGGTCAAGGAAAGCTTTGCTTTCATGTTCTGTGTTGTCCTTTGGCTTCCTGACAGCAAGTAATACCCAAGTTCACTTTCCAGCTGCCACTTCCATGGTAACATGAAAAGGATTGTGGATAAACAGTAAATTATAAGACTAATCAGTAAATTCTTCACTCTGACGAATGCCCTAGCTATTACTTTCTTGAGGACCAACTTTTTTTTTGCTCAGCAGGCTGATGTTAGCCCTCAAAACTTCTTATCTCTGTTGCAACATGTTTCACATAGACATTACTGCAAACACTGTTGGAGACAGCTCCAGGAGCAGGCTGCGGGCTGTTTGTCAGAGATCAGGAGACAGAGGTGGCCTCTGGAAGCCTGTTTGCTATTGACACCCCTCCAGCCTCTCACTTGCTAACGGTGAGACTTTTTGTGGAAGTTTCTCACTCAGTTTTTAAAAAAATGACAGCAAAGCACAGCATTAAAATAATAAACTGTGTAGGTCAGAGAGGTGTAAGAAACCATTACCTACCTGTTATGCTGCATATTCCTTGAGAATATAGTTATACTATCATTTCAGAAATCTTCCAAGAAGTGGTTGTTCATACATTATTTAACTTAATTTTACTTCTTTCTCTTTCTCTCCATTACATTCAACTATGTTCAGCTGCATTACATTCAGCTGGAGAACAGGTGAGGAGATGCTGTCTCTGACTGATCTAGCATCATAGCAGATGTCACAGACACATCGATCAGGTAATAGGGATCGGACAAAGAGATACACAAGTAAAGTACCGAATAAAACTTGGCATCCTCTAAAAAACCACTGAGGTAACATAAACTTCAAAGCCAAAGTTTTGTGGGTTTTTTTTGAGCCATTGTTTGTGGCTTATTGCACTTAGTCGATAATTCCATCAATTGTATGGTGTGTCTCTTAAATCCAAAATTCAGAGGTAGGAAGCTTCCATTTTGTGTTCAGTTTATATGCCATCTATTACTCAGGGTGAACCATGCCCTTGCTCAAACAAACTTCCCTCTTCTGAGTATCAATCTGAAAAGTATACATCCAAATACAAAAGTGATTAACAAAAATCTACGCAAAAATAAAATACCTGTGTCAGCAGAGGGCACCTGCAGAGAGGTATCGCAAAGATACATTATTCAATGTTTAATTGAAAAGTCAACTTCTGGACTTAATGAATGTTCTCAGTCATAATCCACAACAGATTTGACCTAAAACATCTTGAAAATATCTAATAAATGGAGGTTAAGAAGGGAAAAACAGTACTAAACAAAAACTTACAGTGTTTTAGTGGATGTCCCAGATGATAGCTAAACCACTTTTTTTTCATTACTTAAATCAGTCTGGTAGAGAAACACATGGAGAAATTTCAGATATGAATCAACAGTAAAATAAGGAAAAATAAGTAATCATAACAGACAGCTAGGTTTATCAACTCGAAAATCCACTCACAGAGGCCTTGTAACACAGGAGACAAGGGGGATAAGCTGTCAGCTCTGATGCCATTTGGGTCATTGTGATTATGTGGAGTTGAGAGTTCAGCATCAAAACATGCCTTTTGAACGCCGTAGTGTCATAAATGTCAGACTAATGAAACCATTTAAGTCAGTGAGTGATGTAGGGAGCCAGCCTCCATTGCAGAAATGAACATTAACCAGTGAACACCACCAACGAATCATCTGGTGTTTTCTTCAAAATATCCCCTTCCACTCCATGTATTCTTGTTTGTTTTTTTCTTATCCCCCCCTCCGCTGCCCCCCGTAGCCACTTTCTTTTTGTCCTACAGCCATAAGAAAAACTCCTAGTTGCTTCAGTATAAATGACCAAAGGTTCTCAGGAAGTGAAGTATCCACACCAGACATGTACTGTCTCTATCTGGGCATGAATAGAATACAAACTTAAAACAAACAAACAAAAAGAATGAAATACAACAATCTTCTGGATGCAACTAATTTATTTCACAGAATCACAGAATCGCAGAATAGTCAGTGTTGGAAGGGACCTCTGGAGATCATCTAGTCCAACCCCCCCGCCAGAGCAGGGTCATCTACAACAGGTTGCACAGGGCAGCGTCCAGGCGGGTTGTGAGGATCTAAATAATCTGTCATCCCTAAAAAAAAATGAGTTTTTTATCTCAATCATGAATATTTTGATGGAATAATCATGGATTTTAGTGAAAAGCGCATTTCAAGTGATTAGAAGCTACAGCAATACTTCTGTACTGCTGGAAACTTGTGAAGAATTCATCTACTACATTGTTACACTTCTGCTTTTTTCATTAGATGCCTTATGTTATTTATACAATCAGAAAGTACTTAAGCAGGACAAAAAGCTAAAAAAAAAACCAATTTAGGTAACTAATTTTTTTTAGAATTTGTTTAAAATAAACTTTTTAATGGTAAAGGTATGCAGCATGGTTCCTGAAATGCCATTCTTCTTCATGGTTTATAGGCTCCTAGAAAGCTAGGAGAAAGTGTAAAACCTGGGGTATACAAATTATATAGCAGGGAAAACACACAAACAAATGGAGTAAAGGATAAACATTATAGCTTGGAGGGCATGGCTAAATATTTATTCTTAAATTATTAAGCCATTCTGTCAAGCTGAGAGGTTATCCCTTACTACTACATAATTTTTTCAAGGCGGCTATAAAACTATTAGTGGTAATGAAGCATGAGTAACATGATTGATTTTGCCAATCACTGGGAATGTGCCAGACCTTGTGTTATGTAACATGCATTGCGGGTCATCTGTGGGCTTCATTAATCATATACGCCCCGTTCATTCATGAGGGAAAATGATGAATTAGTGTCTGTGGAAGCCTAACATGAACCTCACTAATTCCGTGGCAGTGCAGGATATATTGTAAGCTTTCTTCCCCCACTTTAAACATGTCAGAGGCTGTAATCTGTAATCCTGCGTGACACTTTAATCCATGTAAGCAGATATTTACATCCCGTGGAGCCCCGCTGACTTCAGTGGCTGATGCCTGCTCATGTCTGATCACGGTATAGTTTTCCTACTGCTGACATGATGATGAAACTGTGTATATATAAGAAAGGGAGTAGCGACTTCATTTCACCCAATTTCAGCCAACTAAAATTTGGGCCAATAATCAGAGCACTAAAAGCTCAGGGAAGGCATTTTTATTTGCGTTATTAAATACAGGCAACCAAACTGGTGTGGAAGTCATGTTATACAAAATGGATTGAACACAATCTTAAAAATAATTAGCTCAGGCTTCAACTAACCTTCTTTGGGGAAGCTATTCCAGAATTTTTCTTCACTCATGGCTACAGACTTCCCACCAACACCGCAACGATTTATTGCTATACTAACAGTGTCTAATATTGTAAAACTTTCCCCTCTCTTCTAGAGAACAATATGTTTACAGACAGCACTACTACCCCCCATGTTTTATTAGTCAAAACAAACAAAGACCTAAATCTTTTAATCTGTTCTCATGAAATGGGATCGTTTTCCCATGATTGTCCTCGGGATAATCTTAAACACTGGTGACAAGAAATTTTCGCAAGTTCTAGAGGAGGTCTCACAAGAGGCGTATGCACCTCTGTTTCTAGCATAAAGTACCCTACCTGACAAGTCATTTGCTGCTTGTCTTAAAAAAATAGGCACTTGAAAATAGTTATGCTGGTGGTGTCCTGAAACAACTACCTTGTAGTGCTGAGTTGTCTTGTCATCCCTGTACTTTATGTCTTTCTGCTTCGCTGCCTTTAAATTTTTTGCTTGTCTCTTCTCTTCTACTTTAGACTGTTGCGCTTTGGTTAAAGTTTGTGTGTGTGTGTTTTGTACAATGATTAGCAGAAAATGGTTATGCTTACTCAGCCCTGTGGTGATGGTTATGGCAATAATAACAGCAACCTGAACATATGCATTTTCATCCTCTCAAGATAAGCTGTGATAGTGTCAACTTTTTTTTTCTCCATCTAATGGCACAAGCAATAGCTGTGAGTCATTACAATTACATGCTCTCCTAACTCCTGTGGTACTTAACTCACACTTTAAAGGACATTTCATTTTCCATAGACCCTAGATAACGAATCCATTCCGGTCTCATCTGCAATCAGAACACATTGCAAAAAATATCTGCATTCTGAAAGACACGCAGCCCCTTTTTTTTAGCAAAGTAAAGATAAATGTGATTTCACTGGCATGTGTTGTAGGGTCATTTCTTAATGTGAACAAACCCACTCTCATTGCAAGGACTGGAAAAGAGCTTCCTCTCTTTGCTTTTCTGAAATATACACATGCTCTGAGATCATTTGTTTCCCCATGTAAATAAAACGGAGCTCTGCCTCCAGACCTACACGTGTAAGTATTAGCTTTATCTTATCACCATCACCATTTTTAGATTGATGGTGAAAGGCATTGCCTCTGGTGATTGCTCATGCAGTAGAATGCACATTATATTGCCAACTGACATTTAACAGCATCTAATATGCATTCAGTCACTACTGGAAAATTTTTATGTAACGCTTTCTAGATTTTACTTTAATGTACAGATTACAGAAGAGATATGCAGTGTACTGAACAGTAATCTCCTCAGCAGTTACATTCACTTTGGAGAGAAAACAGTGACATTTGCTTACATTTCTTGAGCAGAAGAAATGATCACAGCTAAGATAACAGCTGAACCTACAATGCCATCTTTTAACCTTGTCTTTAGCTTGAATTGTAGAGAACTAAAGGAAATGGATGATATTAAAACTAGAAGTAGTTCCATACAGCTTTAGTAACCATCAAAGGGAATCAGAATTGCCATCTAAGATTATTTCAAGTTTAATGTTCTAGAAACTTTTCAATATCCGATTCACACGACGACCCACTAGCAAAATCAAAATGAAGAAAAATCCCAGGGGGAAAAGCTTGAGAAGGTATTTATTTGAAATAAACCAAATACTCCTTTCTCAAGCAAACAGACCAATGTAATTAATAGATTCACCTGAGATTCAGCATGCTTGGATTTTGAGCTGAGACTATTCAAAGCACTCCAGGGGATTTAGATGCATATTGGTTATTGAAATTAAATCCCTTAGACTACTTTGAAAACTCAGCCTTGAATTCCTTCAGCCCACATGGGAGGCTGAGTGGTTTCAATTACAAGAGGGCTCATGCACAAAGCGATGCAGGTGAAAGGAAGACTGCAGACACCAAATAATCACTAATGATACTAATGAGTTAAGAGCTATTGGACCCATGGTCCGTATGACTAAGTTGGACAATTAGAAAGCGAAGACATAGCTGGATATGTGATGTTTGATCCTCCTTTCAATGAAAAATCTATCATAGGATTTCTTAGTTATATTGTGTTGCTTCCTTAAGGCTTTTACTTAGGAAACGCTTTTTTTACTGTGGGGTTTTTTTATTAGCTCTTACTATAGATTACAGAGAATGTTCTGTCTTTATCTTAGCTTCCTTCCTGGATTTATTGATCCAGTTAGAAACATTTAATCATCAAAACATATCAAGTCTAAGTAGTTTCAATTCTGTTTTCTCTTAAGCTAACTAAAATCTAGTATTACAACCAATTAGAGGTAGTTTTAGACTGTATAATTTTACAATTACATATGTTAGAGGTATGATAGAAAGCAGAAACATTTAAAAGTTATTTAAACAAAGGGCAAGATGACTTTCAAAAAGAATAGACATAGTCTGCAGGTGAATAAGGAGCATACATGCATAAGGCTCCTATTATAAAGTACAAAACCACACACATGATGGTAAGTTATCACACAACCATAGTACCCTTGCAATGAAAACAAGGTTTTAAAAGGTTTTAAATAATTATCTCCCTATATTCTGCAAAGCCTAATGCTTCTCTGTTGTGACAATGACATCTTTATTTAACTTCATTCCTACATTATTGCCTGAGCTTGCTACAGTTGTGTGCCATAGAGAACTGTAAGGTATTCCTCATTTTAGGAAATTAATCTCAGGTGCATTAGGCTGAAGTTTGATTTGGGGGCAGGGAAGGGAGCTTTTATTAGGAAAGGTATGCTGTGTAATGGTGACAGAGAATTACACAACTCAAACTGTGAGTGTATTTTCTATTTTTTCCTCCTTTAGCCTGTTTTATATATTCTGTTATCTGATAATCTTTGTATTAATTCCATTAATTAATCTTTGAGGAAAATAGTAGAACTACATATAGGAAATAGTAGCAAACCAAAATATTTTGTGGAGTAAAACATTTCCTCTGCTGTCTCAGCATCATTGTGTTTCCTATTGTTTTAGCTTGATGTTATTAACTTTCTATTATCTTATATGAACATGTCTATTCTAAATTTGACAAGAAATATATGGAAGTAGGAAAGTGCACTTAGTGTTGTGAGAGAATAAGCTCTGAGATTTGTTTATCTGATGTTTGATTCACCTCTTTCTCTTTTTGACAGGATGTAAGTTACATGTAGGTTTTAATATAATAATGGTAAATTAAACACTGTATTTGATTCTTTCCTGATGGGAGAAAGTTTGACAGAAATTCCAGGAGGATAAAAAAAAGAGTCTGTGTGAAATGCTTTATAACCACCCATGAAGAGTTAAATAAGGCAACTCCTTCTGCATTTTGGTTTTGGAAAGGGGGTGTTTTGGTTACTTTTTCCATAATTAGGGAAATTTTGACTCCTCTAGAAACCTTTTCCAGAAATATTTGTGTTAGAGATTTGAGGGGAGGCAGATGCAAAAGCCGTATTTTGGAACTTAAAATTATGAATGTGGTGACACTCACGTAAACCTGCTCCAAATTCAAACCTTGCTGATGATTACTTTTTTTTCTCAAAAGGGAACAGGGCCAGCAAAAACAAACAAGAGTTTCCCCTTCCATTAACTGCAGCATTTCTGAAGCATTTAAGAGTACTAATATAATGCTGTCACTATTATAAAGGCTTCTGAAGAGGGGTCTACGAGCAATGATGAGGAAGGGTGATACAGAAAGCTCAGATGCAGAATAGTTAGTTAGGATGAGCCTTTCCTCAGGACTGCCATTTCAGCAGGGGGGCTGGCTCCTTGGAAGAACTTCTTGGCCAGTTGAATAGCAGGGAGAAGTATGTCCATGAAAGAGCTGACTCTGAGATCAGCAGTAGCATTCCCCACCTCAACCAGAGCTTCCCTCCTTTGGGGACAGGGCTGCCCTGCCGCCTCATTTTACCAAAAATATTCCCACCTTTTCCTCCTTAAAGTAGTTTAACCAAATCTTTCCATCTGGCACACTCTGTCACATTTTTATTCCTACAATGAAGTGTGCAATAACTCCCAATGCAGTGATGTGTCTTGCTTCAGTATGAGGGCCCAGAGCCAGCTGAACCAACACAGATATTGGACAAATAGGAGCGATTTAATCTCTGAAGTCTTAAAAAAAAAAATAATATGACAGGCATAAAATCTTTTCAGAGGGTTTAAGGTCTTTGGCACAAAAGAAAATATGGTGTTTCTTCTGATAACCCCAATTCCTTCTTTTGTCATCCAAGTAAATACCCTGACAGTCCTGGTAGCACTACATGCTTCTAATGTATCTATTTCCTGGGTCCATTTCTTTACCTATGCTGCTTCTTGCAGACCTTTTCTAGATCTCTTCTCTTGGGCTTTCTCTGACTCTGCTGCATACCAGTTGGGGTCTTGCCACTGAGATGCTTCCAGGAATAGAGAAAAGGCTGACTTAGACTCTAAGAAGCAGTGGTAGAAAGTGAGGAGTATTTTTATGGCCATATCACCTGCAGAATTTCTAGGGAATAAATTTCTAGACTAAATGCTGATCAGACCGAAAAGCTAGTAACACGCTTATCTTCCTGACTGCTTTCTTCCTTCTCTTCTCCCAAGGTAAAGGTAGGCAATATTAAAAGTAGCTCAGTTAGGCACCCTCACTTTTCTGACACACGTGGTGTCGTTAATCTAACACCAAATGCAAAAATCCCTGGAACAGTTTTGCATTGGCAGTAGTGCAAACCTTGGGTCTCCATCTTCAAACTGACTGGTTTATTTCATAATCTTTTATGATTCTTATTGCCTTTGGGAGTCTATACTTGCTTAGCCTTCGGTTAAGTGAATTCATCTATCTGTATCTCCTGAGATATTACTTCATTCTGAATAAAGAAATATTAACCATCTCTTTGACCTGTAGACGGCCTACCACTTATCTGAATTTACTTCTTGTCTTTAGTATCTCATAAATGATGTTATACTGATAAAGCTAAAATAAAACCTTCAAAGTAAAAGAGTAAATGGCTATTCACCACTTATTTTTCTGAACATGAGGTATTACGAACAAAAATAGTCTTGTACACGGCAACTGCTTGAGTGCACATCAGCTGCTTCTCAGTTTAGTCTTGTTTTCAATACTAAATCTGATTTCCTTCCTCTCCCCCACCCACCCATTCACATTCCTTTCTACTTCAGTTCTGGAATGTGTGGTCTGTGGCCAGCTGACAACTTTTTTAAAAAAAATAAATTTGAGGATATTTAAACAAGGCATTTTAAAGATCTATGGGTCGTGAGCTGCTGGAATGAGCAGACAGTAGCTTGAATGTTTGAATGATTTCGCTTCCCCACCCTGCATTTCCCACCTATGTCTTAGTTATGAAACTGTTGATGACATTTCAAAGTGGTTTAACAACTTCAGCTAATCTGCAGTGCTGCTGATGAATGCCAGGAGAGATACATGCATAGAATAGAATCATAGAATACCAGGTTGGAAGGGACCTCGAGGATCATCTGGTCCAAACACGCATATCGTAGGAGACACACAGCTCCAATAATCTGTTTGCTTGGTTTCAGTCTATACTAATTTTTTGGATATTTTACACCTCCACCTTTAAGTTTTATTCTTCTGCTGCTTGGCTAATGCAAACTGAACTTATTTGTAAGCAGGCTTTATTTCTCATAAAGTTGCAGTTTTTGACATTGAGGATCAAAAAGGGCCAATGGTGCTATACCACAGAAGGGAGGTGGTGGCTCCCAGGCAGACATCCTTTCCAAATGAGCTAGGATTTCCATCAGAATATAATGCATACACTGGATCAAAATTAAGTAATGTAATGCCGTTTTTGCAGTATAGGACAAGTTGTGGTTTGTACAACAGGTCTTGCAACCGATTACTGAATGATAGAATAAGAGTCTGAGAAAGTAAAGGAACAGCTAGAATAAAGCACTACTGCCTGCTTCTGAAGTCACTTAATACACTTTAAAATAAGTTTGGGTTAGCTGGCAGACAACATATATAACAGCAACTTTCAGAAAGCTAAAGGGCAGTAGCTTAAGTAGTTGCTACCCCTACGGGTGGTAGGGATGAATCTGTCCATCTTCTACAGATAGAGCAATGGGTTAAAACCCCCTAACAAACAACAAAACAAATCCAACCAGAACCCCCCCCCCATACATTAGCCTCAATCATACAACTCATGTAGAAAGACCCATTGACAAATATCAATCTGGCCTATCTCAACCCTGCTGGAAACTTTTAGCTCAGCATCAGAAAAATCCTAAGCTTCAAAAATTGTTGCCAGAAGTCTTGATCCTGCTTCTGCTGAGATCAATGAGAGCTTTGGCATGCAAACTGGAAGAAGGATTAGCATTAAAATCACTAAGTATGTAATAGAAATAATAACTCTTTGATATCTTTTTGCTAGTAAATGGCAAAGCACTTAATAAAAACAATGATCTGTAGGGGAACTAAATCATAGATATGGAAGGCTGTGTGGCAAGATTTCCCAGTAAGCCAGGGATAGATTGCAGCTCTTTCAAGTCCTGCTGTGGTGCTTTAATACATTCAACTGTAAAATACCTGAATGTGCGTCCCTCAAAGTAATTTTCTGCAAAGAATTAACAAAGCAAAGCAATTCTGTCTTTTGTGCTACATTTCTTTAACAAGTGTCTTAACCTTTTTCAAGAAGGGTTTAGTGTGGAAGTTCACACATCTAACTGAGCCCATTATTTATTGGTGAAGTATTTTCACCATGATATCCTAGAGCAGAATATCACCTCTCTGAAGCTAGTGTTTTTACAGAGTGTTATAATTCCTAAATTTATAAAATTTTATGTGTTACTGTTAATAGTGTGGTTTGGAAAATGGACAGTGGTCTGATACAATTGCATATACATCCTGTAGGTGATACAGAAAGTAGGGGACAAGCTGGAAAAGGCAGCTTAGTCTGACCATTTTGGATTTCCCAGTTATTCTGCAACTTCATGAACTGCAGCTGATCAGCCATCCTACATTTCTTTTGGAATAAAATTTATTTTCTTACACTAAGAGTTAACTACTTTTGGGTGCTAGCACAAAGCTTTCAGGTGGTACCATAAAGCTTTCCCTTTTGATGTCCTGCACAAATTCAAGGAAGCCTAATGCTAGGAGTTGTAATAGGGAAGGGTAATGTGAACTGAAATTATAATGGCTAGATTTTGATCTTGCTGCTGTTTTGGAACAGTCTTGATTTGAGTTTCTTTAAAAGATAAAAAATTGGATCCTCTAAAATAACTGTTTTTAATGTAATCTTCTCTAAGACGATGATCTTTGTGTGACTAGTGGACTTAGGAAGCTACTTACCAGTAGAGTAAAACAAGGGTAAGGAGTCTAATACTGTTTGCGTTAGTAAATGAAGGGGACAGGGACAGCAAGAATCTGCCTTGTCTGACCCGGCGCAGTACTGATGAAGTCTCTGGATTTTAGTATGGGAGACCGTGTGTCACAGTTACAGTGCATTTATGATTTATATGTTTAAGTGTCCCATAATCCTGTTTTATTATAAACACCCAATGCATTATAAACGTCTTCTTTCTTCAGACCAGTTTAGATACTCAGAAATCATTCATTTTGATGAGAAGGAGAAATAAGTGAAAAAATGGGAAAGGACAAGCTTTTCTTTCTGATTTACTTCCAGAGTCTTATTCCTTGTTGTAAGAGGAGTGACACAGAGCATTTATTTTAATCCCCATTGAGGGCCCTGTGAGCACTCACTTCCATTTGCTTCTCTGTCTTCCACGGAGTAGACTTTTTTTTCTTCTGTTCTCTAAAAGAAATATCTGTTAACCAACAGAACACCAGGCTGCCTTAGGATGTTTAGACAGATGGGAAATTAACAAAATTGTTTACTGACTCTTAAATGCTGGGCTTCTCTGAGTTAGTTCCTGGGTAGTCCTGTGAAGAAATTCTTACAAACAGGAGCATGAGATGCCTCCAGCTTCCATAACCATCCTGCAGAATCTGGATACTTGAAAGCAAAGCCTCTGCTATACTGATGACTGTTGGAAGTGTGTGTTTGATATACACCTGTCGTACACAAGGCCATTATTTTAAAATAACATAAACCCACATTTTATTCAAATCATGTGAGAGAGGTAAAAACTGATTGTTCATGTTACGCAGACTGAAGGGAAAAAGCCTTTATTTTTGCTATGGCCTATTTCCTCCAAATGATCACAGAAAGCATAAAAGGGAGAAGTAATGCTTAATCACCACTCTTGATGGTTTTATTCTACTTTTTTATTATTTAAGTTTTAAAACATATACCTCCTATTTGATTTCATTGACTACTAAATTGAGTACTGGGTTAATTTTAAACTCTACTCTGTAATCTGTTCCTTACTGATGTGGGGAAATACACCTATGAACTTCTGCGAAAGGGTATTAATTTTCGATCTTCCCTCTGTAGACTTAGAGGAAATTCTTAGATAGGTGGGATGTTTTGTTCAAGTTGAACCAAACAGGCTGAAAATGGACCTGGAGGACAACTGCATGGTACTGTTGCACGATCTGCATTGCAGCGTGACTCTGCAGAAGCACGAGGTTCCCCATCAGGGCCTTGCTGCCTTTGCCAGCACAGACCCTACCTTTCAACCTAATACTCCTTGAAGATATTTTCCTGCTCTGGAGTTTATCCCACATCAGGTTATTGGTATAGCAGCAAAATCACCACTGTGTTGATCATTAAGGGGAAAAAGTGGTTGGGGGAAGGAAAGAAGCAAAGAGGGCGAGCTTTCCTCTACTTTTAAAAGTGACCAGATGACTCTAATGTCCTGTGGGAAGACACATCAGAATCTTTCATGCTCCTCCTGCAAAGATGTGTTCAACTTATGTTTGGCATTACCATGAAATATTGAAATATACGGCAGGACAGGATGGCGGGGTGACAGAAGCTGTTAGTGATGGAGCTACCCAGACAAAAGTTTTAATCTGGGGGACAGTGCTTTGGTAAGGCTTCTAGTTCTTCAGTAGGGATGCCTGTTTTAAAAGAGGAGAAATAGTACATTGAAGTTGTACCCTTTAAAAGTGTAGACTTTTTTTTTTTCAGTATGAAAATAAAGACAAGAAAATTGGCTTCAAAACACATTCCTCATGCTTAAACCATTCTCTGGCATATATAAGGATTTAGACTGAGGGGAGAAATGGAGAGTAGATGAAGAGATTATTAAAAAAAAAAAGTATTATTTTTAAGGTCGACTGCTATTGTAACAGCCCAGTCATACAACCACCTAAAGGTTTTATCACCTATGACAATATTTGAACTTATTCATGATCAGTATTCACAGCCAACCATTAATTTATATAGGTATCCAATAATTTTAAATGTCAAACAAATTTGTTCTTTATCTAGCATGGCTGATATGAAAATATTGTTTACTTACTTCGTTCAGAGCAGGTTGGATCACTTGGCTTATTTTAGAGCAGACATTACTGTACCGTATTGAAAGCTTGGCCAAGAGAATCAACCTTTTGAATGAAGTTAGGTCCAAATATTGACGACAGTAACATGCCTTCAAATATCTCTTTGAAATGCGAAAGGTTACACCTTCACAGAGAAGGAACTGAAGACTGCAGCAAAGCTGTAAAATTGTGACTGTATCTCGGTCCAGCAGTTCCAACTGAGATGAGCTTATCTGACACTCTTGCAGTGGCAGTGTACTTGTCTCTAAAATTGAAAATACAAGAAAGCTGTCATCTGACTGTCATGTTTCTGTATAATGTCTTTTTCAAACTTTATCTGAAGCTTCCAGATTAGGCCTCAGCTAAGCAAAAAAAATATTTTTTTCTGACAAAAGATAATTCTGATATTTTTCAGGGGGATATGGTGGGTTGTGGTTTGGGTTATTTTTTGGTTTGGTTTTTCTTTTTTTTTTTTTCTCTGGNTTGGTGTTTTTTTTTTTTTTTTTAATATTTTAAAGAATCACTCATTACAAGTTCACACAACTCACCATAAGGCATCGTCATATGGACTGAGTTCACCTACATCCAGGGTTACTTATACTGTGGTACCTCTTGGAACAACGTCATGAAACGGTTACTGAAAACCATCTGGTACCACTTGCATGACCTATGCTGAAAAAGAAGCAAGTGGGTGATCCTTCTAATAAGCCATAATATAGCCGAACATCTTCAGCAAAAGATAGCTAGGAGGCTTCTTTCCTGTAATGGAAGAAAACATCGACTACTACTACTATTTTCTTTTACTTAAAGTGGAGTAAAAGATTAGATCAATTTGGCAGCCATGCTAAGGATTTGCTGTGTGTTGTGGTAACAACTTAAAAAATTCAGGCTGTAAAATATCATTAAAATTGGGATTAATCAGGATTAACACACATTGGGGGGTGGGGAATGCGTCATTAAATCTCCTTGTCGCCTTTACAGAT
The DNA here is from genome assembly GCA_013398815.1 of Ibidorhyncha struthersii. Taxonomy (NCBI): domain Eukaryota; kingdom Metazoa; phylum Chordata; class Aves; order Charadriiformes; family Charadriidae; genus Ibidorhyncha; species Ibidorhyncha struthersii. Next base: position 253,695 of record VZSZ01012436.1, read on the forward strand.
TTCAGGGCTGTGTTTTCATGTGAAAATAAGTCATGGATTCCTGTAAGTTTCAATAAATACATTTTTATTGATCCATTATAGACATCCTCTTTACAATAAGAGCATTTAAAACAAGTTTATATTTACCAAAGCAGTACATCCTTGGGTTATTTTGGGTTTGTTTTTAATTTGCTTGTCCCCTGACCCTCTTGCTTATTTCCTCTGGCAATAGCTATTCCTAGCCTATAAATGTGCTCTGAACACAGAGGTACTCCGCTGTTAACTATGGTTTCAGAAGTGTAAATCTATGATAATAAATATCCTAAAGTCAAGAAAGACTAGGTGTTAAGCTTTTTTTCTCATGGCCAGCAGTAATAGCAGTTCGATATAATATATACGAACTAGAGGATTTTTTTTTTTTATAAGTATTCTTTTTTGCTTTTCCTGTTTCCTAGTGACACAGTTGGAAGCAGGAAACTCTTTCTGAGTTTTGAGCTGCAGTAGTCCAAAGGATATCCTTGTCTCTCTCCACCTCTATAAATAAAGTGGGAGAACTTTTACCCTGCCTCTAAAAATCAGTATGTGTAACTTTAGGTTGTTTACAAGAAGATCAGAGCAGTTCGTAACTATTTGATTTGTTTGCAACTAATGAGAATTAAAGTATTACACACCAAATATTACTTTGCGGGGCTTCTGACAAATATTAATCTCCCCCTGCAACCACACAGAAACTGGGGATCTAATTATTTACTTCAGATATAATTCTACCTGCAAGAGAAGTATCACAAAAGATCAGATTTTGGTTAAAAAGAGAAAACTTATTTGGTTGTTGAACAACTTTTGGGTCTCTTTCTTTCCTCTTCCACTTGGTAAATTTTCCAGGATACATCATATCTTAATGTAACCTGATATTTGTATTGATAGGATGAGCTGAAACAATGTTTGCCTACCTTGTTCAGTAAAGTACAATGAAATGCCTTTACAGTAGTCTAATTTTGGTTTAAGCTTTCAGGGTTTTTTAGAAAGATTTATTTCTAGAACATCTGCTCAATCACTCAAGCCAGTTTGCTCCAAGCCTGCACCAAAGTTAGCAGAAATGTGTGGTTTTGAGGAGGAGCAGTATCAGCCTGTGTATAACTGCCTGAATATCAGGTTCCCAGTTCCTACAGGAAGATGTTGGAATGGTCAGACAGGAATCACAAGAATGAGAAGAGGATGTAAAACTCCGTATAAAAACCCAAGAAGTTCCATCCATTTACTTTATCATCTCTAGGCTCAAGGTATTTTTTCCAATCTATAACAAACAGTGTCTTGAAAATAGATACCTCTCCTATTGATTAATTAAAAAGTAGAACAAAGGTCAATGTCTACAGTTTGAAGCTAAGCACATTCTCATAGAGACAAGGTGCAGATTATGTAGAAATGGCAGTATTTAACCTTTATGCTGATTTTAGTAGAGACGACAGTAGGTTTTCCATTACTGGAAATCCATAAATCAAAGTTGGATTTTTTTTTTTCTGATTAGTTATTTCTATTTAGGACATAATTTGGGAGACTCCTAGGGTTTCTTTTATGCAGGAGATCAGGCTGTCAGAGTATCAGTGGAATCCCTGATTACTAAGTGTTCTGCTATTTGGCAAGATTTAGTGGGTGAAAGCCTGGCTACGTTAAGTGGAAATACTGTCAGTAATTTAAATTATACCATAACTTTGCAATATTTTGTTTGCCTGGGGGATCTAAATACCCAGTAGTAATTCTGGATTATGAATTGGGATTATGAATTATTATTTTTGAAATGACAGTATAGTCAGGAGGCGAAAGCAGGGTTTACTCCCCTGCAAACAGGGAAGCAGGAGGCTGCATTCAGTGGCGCTGCTGGCCATGGTTCACGAGCTGTACGTGATCCAGAACATCCACTCGGTGCTTTTGAGACAGGAATTGTGAACGGCAACTTCAGCAGATGGAGGTGTCTGAGTTTTGCAGTTTTGCTGGAAATTCAGAGCTTGTCTATTACCACAACATAGCAGCGGTTCCCAAGCACAGTGGTACTGAGGGTGCCATAGGCTGGAAATCTCTGCAGTCAAATTTGCTGTCACTCTCTCTCTTGAGGAATGATTTTCCCTTTCCAGCCAGGATAGACAAAGCTGGGTCCATCAACACTGCATAACTGCTATCCCAGGAGGGAATAAGGCTCACGCTGGTACTTTGGCGTTGTACCACTTGCTGTATGGCCACCTGCTGAGATAAGATGGAGGCACAAATCTCTGAAATGTGGATCACTAATTTAGGTCATGGACTCTGACTTTCCTGCTTGCATGGAAGGTTGATTTCACTTACTACTGTTGTCAAGATCTAGCTAAAGACAGTTGGAGAAGGAGAGATCAGAAATTCTACTTGCACTTGCACCCTCTTGTATGAAGGGATCTAACACAGAGAGCAGAAAAGGGGCAAGGAAATAAATGAATATATCCAGATGGAACGAATTTTGTGTTCACAGGCAGACCAGTAATCCTCCAAGCAAAACAAATCTGAGCAAAGAAACAACATGTAATCACTTTGCCTTTAAGTGTTCTCTCCCCCTGTTTTCTACCTGTCCCCCAGACATGTCAGGAGGAATGCAAAAACTTCCATCCACCCCTTCCTTGAACACCCCCACTGCCGCAGACAGACACATACAGTCACTCTCTTAATTTTTACTAAGGGTTGAGAATATTTCCCCCCCTCTTTGTCTGAGAAGAAAGGGAGTAATCTTCCCAGAGAGAATGCATGTAGCAGCCTTATTCCTGTGATATTCTTTCCATCAGGACTGTGCTGGTTCACCATCTCACAGGCTAAAATATAAAAATCCCAGTCAGATGTCTGTTTTTCCTTCACTTGGTACTTTCACCAGGGAGATTTTACCTCACCACACGGTTGCAAGGCAGGAGAAGGAAGAGCTGGGAACCCTTACAGGGATGGGGGATGAAGGTCACCTACACCCTTTGTCTCTCTTCTTTTCTTTTTCTT
>VZSZ01012436.1:256759-268005 GCA_013398815.1 Ibidorhyncha struthersii
TTTGTGGTCCTTTGGTTTCAGTTTCAGAGCATGTTATGTGATGCCGTTCCTATCCTGCTTTGCAAAAACTGCACCTGCTGAAGGGCACCAGCTCTGTTTGGGGTCCTTTGTGTCAGGCAGTGTACAAAGACCTACTAAGGAATGGCTTTGCCTAAGGAGATTTAATTAAAAAAAGGCAAATGGAAGAATCATAGAAGAAAGGAAAACTGAGACACATAGTACCATCTACTCCCATTCACAATGGGAAACTGATTCAGGCTAGTGGCTTCTCTAAAACGTTGTCATTACTATTGACTAAGAAATTAAGTAGAAGCCTACTTCAGAAAAGGAGGTATGCCAGGTATCAAAGGTCTGGTACTTACTGCTCCTGGTAGGTATACCAAGAAATGCAGATAATATCGCTGGAGATTTAAGAGTGCCTTCAATTAGCATATTTCTATCCCGTTCACCAGCATACTGACTAAGAGGTTTAGGCTCTGCAATGCTCTTAGAATGGTGAGCATCATGCAGTAAAATCCATGGTGCCAAGGAGGCATCCCAGTTCCCTGTAAATGGCTTTGCACCCCAAAATCGGGTTTACAGAAAAGACCGATCTGAGTGACGAACCACAAAAGTCAGCTGATCAGAAAGACTGGAAAAAAAAGTTGTGGTTTAACTTTCCCCTGGTATTTTGTACCCGTTTTGCCTAGGTTTGGAATCAGATTCTTAAACACACACACACAAAAAAAAAAATCAGAGCAAAAGTGTCTGTTTCCAAAGACGAAACCACAAATCATGAATAGAAGGTGGAGAGGGATATGGCACAGTTGTGACATTCTCATCATTTATTCTAGTTGTTAAAGCAACTAATTTTTGATGCAGAAGGCTTTTTCTCTTCCTGAGGAAACAAAAACCCACCTTACAGTGAACATTTGTTCATACGGGAAATGAAGATGGCCTCTCCTGTCGAGTCTGTGCTGCTGGGAAGAAAATGCTCAGTTTGGCTGGGGTAAAGGCAGGAGAACAAGTCAGTGCTCATTTCTGCCCTCTCAGCTGAAGACAGACCCTGGGAATGGGGAGACCTGTATTAAAGGGGACTGAGAGATGGTAGTTTGCTTTGTTTCCAGACTGTTGAACTGAAACTATTCTGATAATATGTATACAACTTCCTTCTAGTCCTCTTTCTTCTGGCAGTAGAATTAGCTGTATCACAAGCAAAAACAATGTTTCATCCTGTCAGACTTGGGTGGAAAGGGGAGGGGAGGATAAAACATGAAAACAATTAAAAATGTTTATTTTTAATAGTGTCTGGCAGTAGTCAGAGTTTTTAAAACTATAAATAAACAAAGGTCATAGTCAACGATGAGAAACACATGCTGTACACATGTTTTTGAAAATGTAGATAAAGCAAACAGATAATGAATAGTATTATGTAGATGGCTTTTTACAGGAGACTCATCAAAACTACCATTACAATTTCCAATAGTATCAGAAAGCAGCTGCGTCCCTTGGCCCAGCGAAGAATGTAGGACGGAGGTGTCTGCGTCCTGTTCCTTGCGTTACCACTGTCCTGCTGTATTTTGTCTCCTTTCCCCCCCCCCCCCNTTTCAGTTTGGGGACGGGACTCGCTGTGCCTGGAGAAGACGTGTACAGCAGAGTGGGCCCAGGTCTTTGTACCAGCCTGTGGCTGCTGCTGTAACAAGCGCAGGATTTAAAAAAAAAATCTGCTCCTATGTGGAGAGGGGAAAGCTATGTTCAGTAGCAAACCAACGCCAAAGCTCTGGCAGAGGACAAAACCTAAAATTCTGGTGTTTGAAAGAAGATGAGGGCAACTTAATGATCGGCCCAGAGCAGGAAGCTAATACGAACCACGGTGCGTGGTCAGCAGCCCCTCTCTATTGCTGCGGATGGGCGCAGGAATACGGCTCCAATTATCTGAGCTATTTATGTGCACTTGCTTTTGGCAATCTTGCTTCGGAATGCTGTTTGTAAAAGGTTTCATACTTTTCTATTAAGCTTCTTAAAGAGCCATTATGCATTCACAAAAATCCATATCCATCTGGTGAGGAATGTTTCCTGACTCAATTAACACTGCATGCATACCAATTGCTGCCATTCTGGAGCGTGATTCAGTATTCCAAATGCACTTGCATATTAAGAGAGGACGTTAGGAAAGTGAGTGGGAAAATGGTACATTTTACAAGAAAAGAATAAAGAATAATAGCTTTATAGTGATTCTCAGGAGCTAGAAGTCTTCATTTAAAAAGCAGCCCTCACCAGCTTGTTTTGCAGTAGATTTAGTGTCTGATACTGGTCAATACCTGTACGACACAGAGCTTTACAAATGAGAAGCAGAAATAATTTCAGTGGTATCTGCCAGTTATTTTATTTTCCTGAATATTATCCTTATTCAAGTAGTGTATTTATGGGTCCCGATACCATAAAATTCAGATGTAGGTGGGGCCCTTTAAAAGCAATAATGTTTTCCTGAATCATCTGTGCTACGCTTAACAGCAATTAAGATTTGCAAATACATATGCTTTTTATTTGTCATGCCTATAATACTAATTATTTTAAGTGGGTTTTTTTTTGGTTGATACTTGCTGCTGTTTCTGTACATAGAACTATATTTACACAGTACTTTGATTTCTTTTAACACTGAAGGTTTTCCTTTCTAAAAGTACCAAGATGAATGATATAAAAGGGCATAATGCTTCTTAAAAAACTGGACAAGGAGTAAAATATTATGGAGGGGATGGGTTATTCTTGATGTTTTTGTATGAGGAGACCAAGGCAACACCTCAGTTCTCCAAGAATGCATAGAAAGTGTAAAAGCAAACTCAAGAATTACTGACAAATCTAAAAGACATTGGAAATAGGGGGAAGAAAGCATCCCTCTGATAGAAGAGGAGGTCAGTTTGTAAACCACCTCTAAGCTGAGGAAGAGAATTGTTCAAGGAAAACATGAGCTCTCCGGAGGAACTTTTAAGAAAGAGTATGTAATAGTGACTGACACAATTTCAAGTAGCTTGAAGTGGGAAATGAAATGAGATGAAAGTGGGAATACGCAGACAGAAAACAATAGATGCGACTTTCTGCTTGTAAGACAACAGGGGCAGAAATTTGCTTTGACAGCAGGAATTTAGAGAAAGATGGAAGCGTGTTAGAATTTGGTTGGACTGAGGGATTATTGATATTAGCAGAATTGTTGCACAGCTGTTAGTGGTAATTGGATTTGTTGCCTTTTCATGTTAGGACTTCTATCAATGGACTTTCTAACTTGGCCACAAAATATGAATCTACTTAAATCCTCTACAAAATTAGTTCAAGCCATGGTATAGCTTATTTCTTAAAACTCTGTTCATGTATAAATAAAAGTTCTCATTTAGTCTTTGTAATTTGTTTTCCCTATGTTTTCAATTGGCCATTTAAAACCAAATAAATTAGTTATTAGAACCATGAGCTATGCATGAAATCTCTATAATACTACTGTTGGCATTCAGATAGGATTCCACATAACTGAGTAACAAGGACAAAACGTAGCAGGCAATGCAACATTTGTCTATCTTAAGCATCTGGTTTATAATGAGATTCTTATTTTAATCATTGTCTTTCAGATTTTAAATTGTTATTTTCCCTTTTCCGCTACAAGTGAATAAAACAGCAAGCAGTGAAATACAGGTTATGTTAGTAAGTCATTTTAAATTCACTGGATGCATGATAGCAAGGAACCCAGAAATTTGCTGAATATCCTTGCCATTAAGTTGACTAAGAAGGGAAATAATATAGAGTAATAACTACTTTTATTTTGCACCATTCATATATTGTCACAAAATGGTACAGTCATACAAAAAAAGACATTGATAAACTGGCTTTAATTCACCGGAGGGTGAGTGAGATTGCTGCGGGGCTGGAGCACCTGACACATAAGGGAGAGAGCAGGGTTTGTTCTGTCTGGAGCAGAGGAGGCAAAGGGAGGATGTTAATGCTGCCTTCAGTTATCTAATGGGTAGTTAAAGAGTAGGTGGCAGCTAGACTTTTTTTTTTTTTTTTTTTTTTGCAGAGGTACACAGCAAAATTAAAAAAGGGAATAGATACAACCTGCATCAAGGGAAATTATTGTAAGAGCTAAGGAAAAAAAATTCTTTGCAGCAAGGATGGCCAAAAAATGGAGCGGGGCCCAGAGGCTGTGAAATCCCCATCTTGTAGTGAGTCAAAATGTCACTGGACAAGCCCTGAGCAACCAAAGGGACTTTTGAAGCTGGTACTGTTTTAACTGGGGACTCAGACCTGGTGATGTCCAGAGCTCCCTTCTGACATAAATAATTCTGGCATTCTCTGACCGTGCTTCAAACCCAAACTCCACTAACAACAACTATAGACTGTATTTAAAGTCCATTAATGAAGTTGCACAAATAAGTGTTGCTTTTGCTACTTATGTCTATGACTCTTGTCATCTTCCTGAACTTAGCAGATCCACTTTCCATTTTGTGTCTCTTCTGCAATGAAGAGAGTCCTAACCTGCCACCTCTAGAAGCACAAGGGAAGGTATCATGAGATTTTCACAGTTCAGGAAGGTGTGGAAAAGGCTGATTTGACCTTCTTTACACAGGGAGACAGCAGAGAGAAGCATTTTTGTGTGACAGGAAAAAGAAGCTTGAAACAGCACTCACCCTGAAAAATACTGTTTTCAGAGTGCTAGGTTTTTCTGTGTTTTTCTCTCTCTTTTTCTCTGATACAAGGCATGCTGGTAAGTCAGTCAGAATTCTCATGTGTCTTAGGAATGAACAACACTGAGAAGCACTGGCATGTGCACATTAACATCCAAAAATATGTCCTCCCAGTGCATCTTAACCACGTGTGAGAGAAAGAGGGTGGCTCTCCCGAAAGCCCTGCATTCCTGCAGGAATAGATGCCCTGGTCTGTGGGGCAGAAGGCAGCTGCCGTCCCCTCTGTACTTTCTGTCCTGCCTTCTGCAGGACAGGGTTTCAATTTTCAGTACAGTTGTGCGGTATGAACCTTACCCCATGCGAGACCTCAGAAGGTACAAAGTTTAAAAAAAAAAAGCTTGTTTTCCTTGGGCTGACCATGCAAAAGAGTTATTCTTCTGCTACTGTGCAAGTAAATAAAAGAGCATGAAGAGATAAAGGCTAGAATGTTAAAAAATATGTGCCATTAATAGCATTTCTGAACAATTTCAATCTGTTCTCTGGGGCAGCTGAGGGACTTGGTAACAGTTGGGGTTGCATTTGGTGGTCATAAGAAATTTACACTGATGTATACTCCCATGTAGCGATGACTTTGGGGAGGGGGGGTGGGGGAGCTTTTTTTATGTTGTTTGGCAATAGCTCTGAAGTATTCATTGGAAAAAAAACTTGGCTCAACTTTGAGACACAACTAACGCTCTTTCCTCTAAATATTATTTATTTATTTCACTGTTGATAGCTTTGTGATAATTATTCCACCCCCTACTGATAGTTTATCATTATTTGTGTATGACTTCAAAGCTACAGTCCCAGTTTCTAACAGAATTTTGCATTGGTCTCTACTCTGCTGCAGACCGAATAAAGCCACATATTTTTTTTAACAAGAGGTCTCTAACGTCAAGGACCTCCCTATTTCAATGAAAAGTTCAATGCAACTTTTTTACAAATCTGTCAACCTGCAAGGACAGAATTGATCAAAACCATTTTGACTTCAGATACGATACTACATTTATAACTGTAAATATGATGTGAAATATAAGTGGAGTGAAAACAATGCAATGGTATTTGACAGTTTCTTACATTATAATTTCTTAACATAAAAACAATCCAGAGGTGTTACTGATTGTGCTGATGCAGAATAGCAGGAATGGAAATCCTGTTTTGTCAGTTCTTTCTAATGCAGCATTGTTCCCCTGGTACATGATTCCCTGCTCTGATTACCCAGTTCTGAATGACTCAGTTTCCGCATTTCCTTAAAAGATTACTCAGTCTGTTAAATCAGTTCAGGACCTTTTTGTCAAGAGTCTGTTTCTGCACTCAGTTTTATCCAATTAAGTCTAGCGATTACTAAAAATTCTGAACAATTTTGCTTTTATTATTTTTGTTTTGAAACCGTCAAGGCCATATATGAGCTCTTTATGGAACAGGACTATCCTACCTCTAATGCCGGTGTATTGGTTCACTATGTGTGAAGCTAAAAGTCACTGGGTCCTTTCTGTGTGAATGTGGTACTGTGTGCAAAATCCGTTCTGCTTTTTTCCTCTTATCACCTTTCAAATAATGTCTTTTCACAGAATTTCACGTGTCCCAGTGGAAACCTGCTCTGGATTGTTTTTTCTCCCAGTTATTTTACCTATCGTTTTTCTAGGCCAAATCTCTTCCAGGCTTGGGTTTTGGGTTTTTTTGTTTGTTTGTTTTATAAATAATTTCATGGTGAAGGCTCACAGCCATAATGTATTGCTAGGCTGATGTAACAAGTAGCATGATACAGTCATGATGGGGTAACGGTGTTGGGATACTGAGGCGCTGGAGGAAATGGGGTGAATGACTCATTGTTTAACTACTGTCAATAAAGGGTCAATGCTCAAGGAATTAGAGGGCTGATAGAGTGCCAACTTCTGGATAAGAAATAAAACAAAAGCCCTGACGGTTTGTGGTTATTAAAGTTTCCATGGCTCTATTCCAATACTAACATACAATTCTGAAATCCTGACAAAATTCAAATCGACTTATTTACATTCTGCCTCCCCATATTTCCTATTATTGTATAACACATTCTTGTTACTTAATTGCTGTGTGAAGTCCTGTGATGTTAAGCAGGTGCTGCTGCTGTTTTGTGCTTGGGAACATGATCTAAATGTAATGTAAATCTCCAGTTTAATGAATCACCTGTATCTCTAACCTCTAATTCCTTTTTATATTGTTCATCTTCATTCAAGTGCTCTTGCCATACCACCCAAGTGGCAGAAGTCAAAGGCAGGGACTGGGAGAATGAAGAACCTCCCACTGTAGAAGATGATCAGGTTTGACACCATCTAAGGAACCTGAAGGTGCACTAATCCATGGTACCTGATGAAATACATCTGCGGGGCCTGAGGGAACTGGTGGATGAAGTTGCCAAGCCACTATCCATCATATTTGTGAAGTCATTGCAGTCCAGTGAAGTTCCTGCTGACTGGAAAAGGGGAAACATAGCCCCCATTTTCAAAAAGAGAAAAAACAAAGACCCGGGAAACTACAGGCCAGTCAGTCTCACCTCTGAGACAATTCCCAGTAAGGTCATAGACCAGATCCGCCTGGAAACTCTGCTAAGGCACATGGAAACTAAGGAGGTGATCAGTGACAGCCAACATGGCTTCACTAAGGGCAAATTGACTCTGACCAATTTGGTGGCCTTGTACGACAAGGTTACAGCATTGGTGGATAAGGGGAGAGCAACCGATGTCATCTACCTGGACTTGTGCAAGGCATTTGACACTGTCCCGCATGACATCCTTGTCTCTAAATTGGAGAGATGTGAATTTGACAGAGGACCACTCGGTGGATAAGGAATTGGCTGGATGGCCACACTCACAGGGTTGCAGTCAACGGCTCAATGTCCAGGTGGTGACTAGTTATGAGTGGCGCTCCTCAGGGGTTGGTACTGGGACTGGTGCTGTTTAACATCTTTGTTGGCAACATGGACAATGGGATTGAGTGCACCCTCAGGAAGTTTGCTGATGACACTGAGCTGTGTGGAGCGGTTGACATGCTGGAGGGGAGGGATGCCGTCTAGAGGGACCTGGACAGGCTTGAGAGGTGAGCCTGTGCAAACCTCATGAAGTTCAACATGGACAAGTGCAGAGTCCTGCACCTGGGTCAGGGCAATCCCAAACACAAATACAGGCCAGGCAGAGAATGGATTGAGAGCAGCCCTGAGAAGAAGGACTTGGGGGTGTTGGTGGGAAGCTCAACATGAGCCAGCAATGTGTGTTTGAATCCCCAAAAGCCACCCGTATCCTGGGCTGCATCAAAAGAAGCATGGCCAGCAGGCCAAGGAAGGTGATTCTGCACCTCTACTCTGCTGAGATCCTACCTGGAGTACTGCGTCCCGCTCTGGGGCCCCCAACATAAGAAGGACGTAGACCTGTTGGAGTGAGTCAGTTGAGAGCCACAAAGATGATCAGAGGGCTGGAGAACCTCTGGTATGAGGAAAGGCTGAGAGAGTTGGAATAGTTCAGCCTGGAGAAGAGAAGGCTCCAGGGAGGCCTTATAGCGGCCTTCCAGTACCTACCTAAAGGGAGCCTACAGGAAAGATGGGGAGTGACTCTTCATCAGGGAGTGTAGTGATAGGACAAGGGGTAACAGTTTCAAACTGAAAGAAGGTAGATTTAGATTAGATATTAGGAAGAAATTCTTTCCTGTGAGGGTGGTGGGACACTGGAACAGCTTGCCCAGGGAAGTTGTGGAGGCCCCATCCCTGGAGGTATTCAAGGCCAGGTTGGATGAGGCTTTGAGCAACCTGGTCTAGTGGGAGGTGGCCCTGCCCATGGCAGGGGCATTGGAATGAGGTGATCTTTAAGGTCCCTTCCAACTCTAACCATTCTAAGATTCTGGCCTAATACCATTTTAGGATCATCATCTTAAATTTATTTACATTCCTTCTTAACACACACTCAGGCGTAGGACAAAATTTTCCTCTCAAGTACTGTTATAGGGTCATGGAGTGTGCATACACAGACAGACCTACTAAAAATCTTAAAACTTTTGGTGCACAGAAATAAAAATACAAAGAAAATAGCTACATATACTAATTTTCTTACTTGCCAGATCTAAGAAAATTTATCCTTCACTTCTGTGATTTAATCAAATAACCAAAACAAGAATTTAACTGTAAAGAAACCATTGAAATTAGAAAATATTTCATGTTTCAAGTGAATATCTGGTCTTAACTGTCTGCCAGGAAGTTCATCTGAGCAGGACTTGGCATTCTCCTTAAGCATTTCGTAAGTTCTCCCAGTTGGCTCTGTGAGCAAAAGGAGACCAGCACACATGATGTTCTTATTGCTGAACAAACCAAGAGAGAAAACTGTAAGGAGAGATATCCTAAAGCGTGTTCCTTCTAATACACATGTGCAATAACCTTGCGCTAGATTTAAAATATTTAAAAGAAATTGAAGAGTCCCAGGTCAACTATAAATTAAAAAATCTTCACTTGGTTCTGTTTAACAGCACAGACATCTGAATTCTCCAAGTGTCTTTGGCTTCAATATATGTGTTAAACTGGTAATTCTCATTTTGCACACACCAAACCCCAGCTGAGGAGCTCATGCTATCTGCCGCGTAAGTGTCCAAAGGCACCCACACTGCTGGCACACAGTTTGTCTAACACTGGCAGTTTTGGAATCCAAACATAGTGCAACGTTTGCTGCTTTTTCATTTGCAGTGCCACAACTTTTTTCCCTCCCATTTTACAAGGGAATTCGGGATTATACCACCCTCCCAAGACATGGAAAATTCACTTGTTTGCATATCATGAGCGGGTTGAAGTTGTATCTTGCAAAGTCTGGGTTAGCTACCGCCAACACTAAACATCCTGCTGTGCTGGCTGCTCGCAACTGAAGCAGTACGGAGCTTTGTAGGTGCCCAAGTCTTTTTTTCAATTGGACCTGTTTAGATTGTGAGAACTCGGGGCAATAACCATCATCTGGGCTTTTAAATCATCATAAAAATTGTACTTTCTTCATATTTGAAGATGACAGTGAAGGAGGGGGAAGATGCCTGAGACTTTGGGGTTTTTATTTGTAATAAAGCAATGAAAAAAAAGAATCAGATGCATTGGGAACTGGAGAGGAAACTCTTGTGATTCTTCACCTCTAATGTTAGGAATAACATCTTTTCTACTTTTACTGTAGGATTTGATAGATGGCTTCCATGTGACTGTAAACCTTCTTGTTCCTTAACAAAACAATATTCTTCAAAAACTTTCAGGATCAGTGAGTTAGAAAAAATGTTCCAATTTTGCTAGCGTGTGTTTAGGGCTGAGTTTGAAAAACTCCATTCCTTCTCAGCAAGGTTAACACTGAATGAAGTCCATGCTACATCTCAATATATGTGTATTCTCCACTTGTGCTTTCAAAAACAGTATGGACGAGGCAGATTTTTTCAAAGCTAAAAAAGCATTTGCAAATTCAAATGCTACTTACGGTTTCTTTATGATAAAGGACAGCATGCAACCAGCACAACATCGACTGGTCTCATGTAACATGGTCCAGTTTGCTGCCTGCCAGTCAGCCTTACACAGCTTTGCTTTTAAAAATAAAAGAACAGGGATTGTAATATTTATGATTCTTTAAATCAACAACTGTGCAGAAAAAATTCTTCCTGAGAAAGTTCCTATTAGCCTGGAATTTCACAAGGGCACTAACCCTTCTATCACTTATTAATAAACTTAGTGCCTCAAGGCTCCAATTAGGTATTAGAACGCAGTGATAACAGGCGTTGTAAACGTGCAAGATGAATCTTCCCTAAGGGACTATAATACAATATTGTTTTAAAAAAAACTAGTAATTTCTTAAAACAGCTTTACAGCCGTGGCAGGCCATTACTAACTTTGGCCTAGATCCTGCAATGAAAATGTGTGTTGTGAGTCTCTGTTGAGTAAGAGAAGGCAAGGAACTTGCTCTTTTTGTAAAAGCCCATTAAAAATATAAGTCCCTGTTACAAATTGTTTTTTTTTTTTTTCATTTTCAGCAAAAAAGAATGGGGTAGCTTGCAGTTGATGCTGAAAATCTGCCCTAAGAGCTACCATTCATATCACATAAAATACTACCGAGAACACTCCAAAGCCATAGAGTGCCATAAATAACATAGAAATACAAGTAGAAAAGAAAGAACTCTGCTTGTTGACCTGGTGATGAAGCAGTCTTTGACTACGGATCAAACCTTTGATTTAGGTCATGTCCACGGCATTGGCGGAGGTGTCTGTAGGCACCGGACCCTTCCCGGCGGCACAGAGCTGGCTGGAGCACTGTCCTGTCTCCTGAGCTACACTGACCTTTGCCGGTGGCCTGAAGCTCCTTTCCCACCACCGTAGGTGCGAACAGCACTTTGCACACACGCTCCTCAAGAGCGGTCGGAAAGATGGCTATTTGCAAAACTAGATTCCCAACCCGTATCATTTTTCCAGCTCCCACTTTTCCAACTTGTGCCCAGGCTGGTCGCACCCGCTTTGCAGCGCCGCTCGTCCTTGGCGCATCTGTGTGGGTGTCCCGTGTCGTGTCCGTCCCGTCCCGTCCCCCC
>VZSZ01012436.1:269302-340663 GCA_013398815.1 Ibidorhyncha struthersii
TGTGGTTTTATTCCCCCCCCCCCCCCCCCCCCCCCCCAAGTGACTTGGAAATAGGTTATGATGTTTTGTTGCCTGTTGCACACAGCTAAACTTGAATAAATGGCATGTATTGTAAGTAAAGCAGTAGAGCTTTTTGTAACTGTATCGTCGAGTATGGGTGAAAGTAATGTCCCTGTAATGGACCCAAGCAGTAATAGCTCTGTGACATTTACCCTTTAGATCATGCACATATCAACAGATCTCTTACTGTTGAATTTAGTTCTGTTGACAATTCCTGCTGTGAACATCTCCACTGTTCACTGCACTTTAAGTCAACACTTTTAGGAGACAACTGGTAAAGATAGAAATTTATAACATCTGGGGAGCTTGTGCTTGTAAACTTACAGATGTGCTGCGTACACTTCAGTTCAGTTTTAGCTCTGACTGTTGAGTGACTTGATGCTGATCAGGCTGGATGCTGATTATTCATTTGAGAAACTTTTGCTTGTTAATATACAACTACACTTCCTGCTAAATTTTAATAGACTGGTTTAGAATAAAATTATTGCGTTAACTTAAGTTTTAACCTAGGTGACAAATTCACTGCTACTTTTTTGTAGTTTATATAACTGGCTATATAGTTATAGTTTGTGCTGCCCCAAAAGTATAAACTGTTGGCATCTCGGGAGAAACTATTTTTTTCCACTGGTTAAAGATCTGTAGAAACTCTCACACGCAACATGTCTACAAAGGTTTTTCTCCTTAAGCATTGATTTACAGAGTCTTATTTAGATTTTTTTTTTTTTTAAATAAACTGTTCTTTTAATGAGGTAAGTACCAGTAGGTGAATCCAGCTGACCATAAGATCAACAGAAGTATGTGTTCACTGTCATGAAAAAAAATGGAATTGGAAGCAGAAGTGAGAAAAGATGAACAGGGGAGGTGGTTCATTTGAAGTGGTAGGTGGGAGGATTTGCTCACTTGTACATATGACTTAAGGCACCAGTAGCAAACTTGATACTATCACCCTAAACACGCACATCTCAAGTAACACTTGCTCATACTTATCAGAAAGATACTTTTAAAACTTAATTACAAGTAGTCATTGACCTGAGAGGCGATTAGCTGTCCTTAGTTGATGTAAAACATACAAACCATTTGTTTTTTGTTGTATTTCACGTGGACAAGTACAGTACTGTGTATCACCTAAACTTATCCCTTTCCTCTTACAGTCTCTCTTCTCAGTTTTTTTTTTTTTTCTTTCTTCTCAATAAGTAAATTTAAGGCTAAATCTTGAAGGTAAAAAGGAAAAAAAGTTTAAAATCTATCTTAGGGACGTAATAATTTTCAGTAGCTGGAACACACAGATGACAATTTGATTGAATGTGTCGAAGATTTTCCAGCAGAAACTGTTTTTGGTGATTTAAATTACACTTGTGAGATTCGGCCAGCTGCAGAAGATAATGATAAAAAGCTCAAACACTAGCACTCTTACATTTGTTTTTGTAGCTTCATGGAAGACTTGGGCAAAAGAGAATATTCTAGTAGACGCTGCCTGGTTCCATTCAGTTTTATGGGCCCACAGAGGGAAAGAGAGCTTTAACATATGGAAACTAAACTTGCAGATCGCTTTATTGATTAAGAAAAATAGAGGTGAATAAAGGAAAGTGTATTCAGATGCAGTAACAGTGTAATGAAACAGTGTAACAAACAGTTTTGGGGATTTGATGTAGATTAAGTAATCTTCTAGTGTATATATATTTATGATATAGGGATGCTGCTTCCCCGGTGCTGTTTTCTTTTGGAAGGGAAGATCGAAGCCAAACTCTTTTCACTGTTCTGCGGAGATGACAGAGGACTTACCTCTGCTCTATCTCTTAACCCATTAAGAGATGAAGCTGTGGATGTGTAACATTTCCTTTACATGCTGCGTGATGTTGCTTATTGGCAAATTTAAGAAGTTACAGTTTGTTAGTTTAATGTGTTTTTCACCTCAGTGACCATGGAGCTTGGCTGAGTTTGATTTAGGCTCTTTATGGCATATATGTACTAAAAGTATTGCTACTGAAAATATTTCTGACTCAGTCACACGTAGTGACTGCAAACTAGTGCGAAGTCACTGAAGAAATCCTTATTCTTGACAGGTTGAGACCAATTATTTCCAGCTTATGAGATGGGGAAGTTTGCGTAGTTTCTTTGAAATCATATGAACACTAGAACTATTCAGTACTCTCTGAATGCTCCCAATAATAAACAATTGCACTAGAAATAAAATTGAAATATAAACTGATAAAGCAACTATCCCCTCCTCTTTATTTTATATTAAAAAACAAAAGCAACACCCCCCCCCTTGTTCTGGACTGTCTTTAGTTAGTGTTTTACTGCTTTGGAAATGGGATTCAAGTGCTTGATTGGATCGAAAGAAAAACTCTAGCTGTTACTTCACAAAGATATTTGCATGTATCTTGTTAAAAGGAATTCTAGTCCTTATTGATTTGCAACATGTATTTCTGTGCCTTGTATATTGAATCACTAATTTATGGGCTCTGCTCTCCCCACTTCGCTTTTGGTAGGCGTGGAAGCCTAGACCCAACAGGGAGGAGTCATATCCCTTTAGAATAATATAATTTTCTCACTTTAGACTTTATGGCTGAATACTTGGAAATTCTTATATTGAATTGATATTTTATAGGTTTTTTCTTTGGTTTTTTTTTTTCAATCAAGTGATTGGGTTGTTAAAGTGTAACTCTAGAGAAAAAGATTATTTGCAATTTTGATTCTCTTCTATGCTAACAGAAATTTTAGTTGTTAAACTTTTGACTGACTTGCTGAAATTTGGTCTATATGGAATACAACAGTGAAAATTGTGTTGCTGCTTTTTGGAATACAGAAGTCCTACAATTTGAAATCTTATGAATTAGCAAATTGGATTCTTTTCTGAGTTATTCCATGTAAAAGTATATTAGTAGGTTACTTACTTTCTGAAAACTTGTTTGGTTTCTTTTTTTTTTTTTTTTTCCATCACATGGTGTTAAAAAGTTTATCCTTTTAGTCTTAGAAGTTTTCAGTTCAATGCATGTCTGGATATCACTGGGTAGAATATACTTTGAAGTTACAAATGCCATCATTTTCTGATAGTAGCATCACTATTTTTTTTCCTCTCACTCAATTGAAGTCCAACATTTATCCTGACGGTTGTTATTTTTACAGATTTTACCCACATGTACACCTATGGAAATCTGCTGGTTTAACTGTCATGATAGAAATGAAGAAAATCCAAGGTAGTGTGTGGCTCATAGCAATTCCATATCATGCAGGACTCTGTGCATGTCTTCTGACTTTGAATTGGAGATTGTCTTGAATTCCTCAGATTCTCAGTTTCAGAGTAAGGCTACACGATTCCAGTGGTAATCCATAGCTATAATACATATGTAGGGGGTTTCGTCTTCAAAGCACTTTACAAACGTTAAGTAGTCTTCTGAAAGAAATATTGCCCTGCTTGTCTCTGTCCCAAAATTATTTATGTCACATCCATTTATGTCATGTCTACTGGAATTTATTCAAAGTTATTGTATTAATGTATTTGTTTCATTTCCAGTCTTGTCTTTTACACTTCTATGTTCTGTTTAGGATATATCAATGTGTTGTTTTTAATATAAGCATCTTGCTGTAAAAATAGATCACAAAAATGTTCTTTATGTCCCAAAGAGCTTAGAGTTTAAGCTAGCCAAAGCAAACAAAGCAAGAATTGAGGAAAGGATGACCAAAAAAAAATATTACTCAGTAGTTTCATTTCCCCATCTTAAAACTCACATATTTTTCTTTATTGATATGAGATCTCACATAGCATTGCTAATTTGTAAGTAACGGCATTATTAAAGAAGGTAGGCTAATTGTCATGATAAAGGTTTTTCACAAACACTTTCACCTTGGTTAGCTTCCTGTGTTCACTCAAAGTGGCAGAAAAAAAGAATAAAACCCAGAGTTCCTGTTCCATTATTTATGTGTGTATACATATTTATACATGCTCTTTCCAAAACTCATAAAAAAACCCAAAACAAAAACAAAAAAGCCAGTGTTGTAGTGAAAGAAACTCCTAACATAAAGCAAACTGACATAAAATGCACATAAGACTTGGTCTGGGACAGATGGTTGGGGAGAACAAAATAAAGAGAAGAGAAAAACACTAGAGATGAAAAGTCTTTAGATATTAGTCTAAATTTGCTTGATATTTCATGTTATAAATTCAAGTAAAGTGGCCATAAGATACCATAGCCGAAAAGATTTTATTTTTCTTTAGGTTATTTCTAACAAGGAAATACCTGCATCTGAATTCCCTCGTCTACTTGTCAATAGCAGGAAGTAGTACTCTGACCACTTCCAAATTATGGCTTTCTTAGGATGAAACTGATGCATTGGCATTACTGGAAATCTTAATGGGAGAGAAGGGTGAAAAAATTCTGTTAAGGAAAACAGAACTCTCTTTGCAAATAAAGTCCAAAATAAAATAAAGGCTGCTTTAATAGTTACCAGATTAACTTCTTAGTTATACAAATCATGCTGGAGTTTATTTCACTCTTCATTATTAATCTCTAAATGTTGTAAGTTAAAACAGAGCCATATATCCTCCTGGTGCTTTTAAGTCCTCAGTGTAACTCGCTTTGAGGAAAGCAGTTTCTGTAAGAGAATGGGATGAGAATCTTTGGAAACAGATAACATTATTTTACAGTATTGAACAGTTCATTAATTTGGTAACTTCATGTAGAAACCAAGTCCTTTTTTTGCTGCATACTGGGAAATTTGCAGTATTGTGATCTTATGCTTATATTCATTCCAGAGGTAAAAATAAACTCGTGAGGATAGGCAGGAGGATAGCAATGTGTGTGGGAAGGGAGTTTTACCGTGTAAGTGTATATCTGATACCTATTGAGAAGTCCTAAATGAAGTTGGGGTTTTGCGATATGGTATAATTTGTCAGTTGGTTGGCTACTGACCTTGTTTGCCTTTAAGCAGGAAGTGATTTAGTATGTATCACTGGCTTTTTTTTTCTTTTTTTTTTTTTTTTTTTTTTTTTTGTTNCTATTTAATTTTAACTCTCCGAAGGTACGTACGACAGAAATTTATTTCTGAATTGTAGGTACTCTCGTCTGTTGCAGTGCAGTAGTGGCCGGGGAGAAGGTGATTTATGTATGTGGAATTGCCTCTATAGGAAGCTGCATGAGTTGCTGCCCCTCGGGACCAAAGTACTGTCAGCCCTTAAAATGGACTGTTCTTTAAAGGTTTGAAAATGTAGCTCTTCTTTCTTTTTTTTAGAAGGCATGCTGAAACCTTTTCTCAAAATGTGAGGTGAGGTGAAGAGGGGGGAGTGATGGAGTGGTGGGGAGAGAGATGAAGCCGTGCCTGAAAAGCCAGAAGGAAAGGGTCTGAAGAATGTTATTAAAATGAAGTTCTAAAGGTTTAATATTATATATATTCTCCTTTTCCTGCGTCTTCAGGGGTTTAAAGTCACAAATCTTATTTAATTGTTTGATGCTGTAGAACAACAGGGTCCTATTAACCTCTGTGACTCTGGAAGCCTGTTTATTCTGTTACCATTAGCGCAGACCCCGAAGCTTTCTGGGCAGAAATAGCCCGAGTAATGCTGCTTTCTTGTGTGAAGTTTCTCCCTATTTGGGACCTGCTGTTATCCCAAATTTTGCAGCTGTTGGATCCAACCATGTTCCATCCCTACTCTCCTCACTGCTGTCTTTTGTCCTGTTTTTATAACACAGAGCTGGCATGACTGTGAAAGGTAAAGGGCAGAGTGTCCATCCTGAGGCAGAGGTTCTGCTCTAACTGCCAGTGAGAAACATACGAACATATATACGAACCTTCCATACTTCCTTCGTGCACAGCTGGGAGTCAAAGCTTTGTGTCCGCTTGGTTTTCACTACTTAATAATATTTGTGCATATTTTCAAGAATCACTATTTATGCTATTTGAACTAGATTTTTGAGGAAAAATTGCCTATTGATTTTTAAGCTTCCTCCCTTTCCATCTTCCTGATAAAATATCCAAACCCTCACAGCGGTAAAAGCGTAGAAAACAGGAAAAGGTTGGGTATGTGCTTCTCTAATCAATTATGATTAACTTTGATCAATCACAAGTTTGCTGTCTAGTTCTAGACTTCCCAAACATAATTTGGCTAAAACCTCTGTATTATTTGTAATATTAATATTTTTTTTTCCATCTACTTTGGCAATTACGTAATACAGGGAACACACAGTTCAGGCTTGGTTCTTATTTTTGTGGCAACGTGCCATTCTTCACCCTTCTCTTAAAATCGGTTCCAACTATGTTTTCATGCCTGGGACTGATTTGGGAGTACTCTAAAGGTATGGTTAGTCATAAGAAAACTCTGCTTTCGCAGTTTCTATTATAGTCTTACAGACTTGTTGACAGTTTCTTTTCTGTACTTAGTTGCATATAATCTTATCTGAACACCAGTATGTCACATGTATAAACTGTTCTGCCAATAAAGTAAGCACACAGTGGTTTATGGGTATTATGCTCATAGACCTATAAATCTTTGCAAAAACCTGAGATTTATTCCCAGATTGTGTAGAATTTAGATTTGCTGATAGCTATGCATAAGTAAGCAAATTCTTTTAAACTTGTATTTTAAGCTTTCCTTTGGTGTGTGGCTGTCTTCTGAAATGGCTATTCATCAAAACTCAAGAAGGTATAAAGGCACTGACACGCATTTTCAGCATATATACTGTAGGCTTTGTGTAACACAAAATGAAGTTTAATGGATTTTCTATGTTATTAAGGTATCATTATGGTTTTCGAGTAACCTGATAAGTCAAGGCCTCCAAGTTCCAAATTATGGACTTTTATGATTCTCCTTTTTTTACTGAAGAATTACTGTGATTCCCCCCCNNNNCTAATAGCAATTGAGACAATGTTTCCCCATAAAACCCTTCTCTTTATGTTATGGGATAGACTGTCCCAGAGAGTGCGTGGTTTGTAGACAAAAGTATACATTGGGAGGGTAAAGGTTTTATGTGTACTGTAACATGAGAAAAGAAAAACTACATCACAGAATGGAAAATAATGTTAAAACTAGTAAAAACTAGTAGTAAGTAAATCGGGGAACAAAGGTTTTTAAAAAAAGCATAGATTTAAGGAAAGAATTGAACACTTAACATTGCTATGTATTAGTAGTTCTCTGGCAACATTTATTTCGATATCTGTGTTGCAAATTACTATGTGTGGTATTGATTTCTTTGAGAGCAGAGAGGTGGAAGAAGAGTGTAACCTGTTTGGGAGCAACTTTATTAATACAGTAGGCTTTATAGAAATTTCAGAGGAAGCATACTGAAGTGTTAGGAAAGGTTCCTCCAACAGAATGTGCTAACAACCTGGCGCAAGAGGAAGCCTACCAGCATTTGAGAGAGGGAGAAGAAAAAGAGAAGTCATTACCAATTTTGAGGAATCAAATTTACGAGCCCTCCTAAGGAAATGAATTTTTACACATTAACGTGTGTCCTCTCAGGGGAGCTTTGCACGCTAAGAAAAATGCTTAACTCTCTTTGTCTTCCAAGGGCCATCCTCTGTGCTTGGACCCATCTGCCGTTATTCTCAGAACCTTTTCAATGCTGCACTTTCCTTTTTATTATTATTATTGTTGTTGTTGTTATTACAGTGGTACTTCTCCCCATTTCTTTCTGCTCATCTTCGTCTTGTTTTTGTTTGCTGCTTACATGTATTGCACACTTTACTGCAAATGCATTTTTAAAGAAGGAAAAAAAACCCCTATCTCCCTCCTCATCAGCTCTGCTCTTGGTCCTCTGGCATGTTCTGCTCTCGGTCCTCTGGCATGCTCCACTTCTCGGCCAGCCTCTGCGCTTTCACTGCTGTGTGCTCTGCTTTCAGCTCACGGTCTCCACCACTTCTTTCATCTTACATGAATTCCCAGTTCCTTCTCTTCTTCTGAAACCTTCCATTACGTCTTCCCTCATCACCTTTGATCCTTGACTCATTTTATCCTTCTCTTCTGAACTTACTGAGTGGAACTGAAATGAGTGAGGATATGGGTCCTCAGAGAGATCTGCATTAAGTCCTGGAGTTGAGCGGTGCCTGGAATTGGGGCCAGGCAGTTGGAGCTGATCCTATTACACAACTTACAAACAAGAAAAACATTTGAATCTCTAGCTCTGCCTCCTCAGAGTTTATCATTAAAACTGCAGCCAGCAGAGTAGAGAAGTCTGAATGTAGTTGCGTTGCAGTAATTTTATATTGGCCCACCAAACATGTTGCTGATGATCAGAGGGAACAGTCACAATGCGCAGATTTGTTTTCCGTCCCCAGCACTGTCCACTCTTTAGAAGGGAAGAGGAAAAGCTTGATTTCCATTTTTTCCTACACCTTTGTGACAACTTTCAAACAATATTGCAACCACCCTTCCAAAACTGCGAAGTGTGTATAAAGCAAATAATTATAGTGCTAAAGATGAAATCTTAATGTGTGCTGTTATTCTCATTGCAGTTCTTGAGCCAGAAAACTAAACTTTTCAATATGTAGGCAAATCTAAGCGTAAGGGACTGCATTCCTTTCTCCTGTGATAGAGCTAGTAACATTCATATTTGAAGTTTATCATACAGCTCTATCTTAAACTAGATCGAGTTAACGAACTGTTCTCAGCTATGGCTGTAGCAGTTGACAAATCCATACTAATTTTGCAAAAGCCACAATTTTCCACCCATACTACATATGGGTTGCAGAAAAGGAATAACAGTCAAAATGCACAAAACAAAGCATGCTTTCCATTGGAAAATATGTTATTCCCTTGGCAATGAATGTCATCATTATAAGGCTTTTGTGTTGGGCATACATTTTGTGAATCGTATTGTACCAACGTTTTCATCATTAGACTTATTTATTACTAGAGTCCCTGATGGAGTCATACATCATCTCATCTATAGCAAGGTAATTATCTGTACAGGGAGAGTGGTAAAATTTTGTCATATTATGCTTCAGGAAACTCTTCAAAGTACGATATTATGATTGTTTAAAGGAATTTGGATCACATGGTGCTCAGAACATGGAGTCAAGCTGTGGGAGTTATGACACCAGATATTCAGGTAGCTGTTAAACTACTGGTGTGTGTGAGAATAATATCTGTAGCTCGTTTCTTTATGCGGAGTTTTTCCTCCATGTTTGGTAACAACAAGCTCTCAGAAAGTTAATCTGCTCTCTCCCTTGTTTATATCATACAGGAGTCTTGTGGAGAGAAGTTCCATGTTTTTTTCCTTTAATGTTGGGAGACTGGGTAAGAATCTAAGTCCATCCAGTGTGAGCAGGAAGCCATCTTTAAGGTTGGGTTTTTTTCTGCTGTCATGCTGTCCTTTGTGTTCCTTTCCTTTCTTTAGCAACAGTGCTGGTAGGGTCACATTACGTTCCTAGGACTGGAAGACCTGCTTTATGTGGACCCTAAGTATACCTGAGGAAGAGCAGAGGTTGAGATACGAACATCAGAAAATGACATGATGTCAGTCATAGATGTTTGGAATTTATCTATTTGTATGATTTAACATGTGTGTTAAATGAATGTCAGCTGCTGTTCGTGTTAAATAAAGACTTACATGGCATATTCATGTACTTGCTAGTCCTAGTGGAGCTATAGCAGATATTCTCATGCTAATGTCTTTAGTTTAAACAGAAAAAGAAACAATGAGATTAGCAGAAAAGGGGAAAGTAATTTTTCTAATGCTTCTCTTTGTCTCTCCCTTTACTTCTGTAATAAAGGGATGAATAATGAAAATTCTAACACTTAAAATGTGGGGAAAACCCCCACATTAATGGTCATTTATTGTTGTACTATTCATAATTCTCTCCACTTTCTGCACAATTACCTGTCATAAATAACAATGTAAAGACTCAACAATATAGGTTGAAGAAGCAAAAAATAACCATGAGCTAAATAAATGTAATAAATTGTAATCTTCTGCATTTAGAGCAAATGAAGTTACCACTTTAAAGTACTTCATGCTTATTGATTGTCATTATAAACCTGTTTCTAATAAACTATTATTTCTGAAACAATTCTCATTAATTAATTTGTGCCTATGCTTAATAACTTGTCCATTAGCGAATTGGTCCGTAAAATGGTCTTCATAACAATTTTACACTGTTAAACAGTAAATTGCTGACTAGGACGACATCTTATTTTTGAATAAATAATACAGCAGTATTGCTAATTAGACAAAATTACTTAAATATGGAGGATATTTTAATTTATTTTCATGTATTGTTAATTAGACTACGGGAGTTTGTTGCTTGAATCTCCCTGTAATTAAATGCTGTTGAAGTATTTGTTAAGTATATGTTTAAGCTACTTTCTGTAGCTACCTTTGAAGAACTCAGGTCAACTATTTGGTATTGTTATTATGGCCACTTTACAAAGGGAATACTTGGTTACCAAGCTATTTGGTAATGAAGAGGGATTAGATGCCAAGCCCCAGTTTGGAATAGATTAGAGCAAATAATTTTTTAATGCTAGCTTTCCAGAGTACTGCTTTAGCTGAGGCAGAGTGATTGTTTTAAACAAATAAAATCCCTCAAGTAATAATTTATTAAATAGCACTGAAGTCAAGTTGGGTTGTTTTTTTTGGTTTTTTGTTTTGTTTTTTCTTTTTCCTCTGAAAGTAACTGTCAAAATGGTGGTATTGAATTGTATGTTGAGCCAGTGGTTCCATATGTATAGTTAGTCTATAAGCCTTTTTGGTTGGCTGCTGTTTCCTTTTTGAAATTGGAATAGCTCATAAAGCTTCAGCTTTAGGCTGGGTTTCCCATCTTTTTTAACTTGCTGCTTTGCTATTTTGTATGAGTTTTCAGTTACTAATATTGTTTTAGAATCTGTAAAAATATGATACATGGACTTTGAGAATGTTTATGGTTGCACAGCTTTTCATTTTCTTCAGTCTGGACCATCAATAAAAATACAAGCAGCTGTCCTGGACCAGACCAAACAGCCATGATATAGCCCAGTACCAAGTCTGCAGTTCAAAAGTGTTTAAAAGCAGGTGGCTAGGGTAGAGTAACAGTGCGGTATTTCTGACAAGGATTTTCTAGTCTCCATTCCAACTCAGAGCTGTAGTTCCTGTGCATTTAATTTATGAAAATTGATTGTTTTTCCACAGCCCCATCTGCCCGCCCCCTGCAGAACCTGTGCCAGCTCCCTGCATTGGGAGCATCCCATGGCAAGAAGTACCTACCACAGCTCAACTGCGTGCTGGCAAGGAACATCCTCCTCTTGTTTATTTCTGAGCTTCAAGAGTTCAAAACTCTTTCTAATTTGCTTCAGCCAGAGCCGACATGGTTATCAAAGTCAGGAAAATGGACCAGGTTCTGTCTTCAGTAAGGGAATCTGTCTCTCTGCTTTTTTCCTGTTATCAATAGTTGCTGTCAGTAAGCTGAAAGGCGATGAAATTTCAAGAAGTGAAATTAATTTATACTTTTAACAGTATGCTTTCCTGTGTGTAATCAGTGTTGTGTTTAACTTCATGAAAAAAGAGCATTTTTAATAACCAAAATCATTACATTTAACTCAATCCATGGGGAAATGCATTGGTCTTCTAGGAAAAAAAAAAGAAAAGGAAGCTCTACTCCTGCTTTTAACATTTTTGATTAATGAAAAATGAATAAAAGCTTGAAGTCATCTTTTTCATTGGTTGGCCTAGTTTTCTTGTAGCAGATTGATAGGTTTTCCAGCTTCCCGCTGTATTCCTGGACAATAAGTGCATCTTCAATTTTCCTTGTGTGTTGAGGCCAATATTTTGTGCTTCGTTTAGTTGTTGGCACTGTGGAAAGGAGAGAGGGAGAAGGTCTGACCGAGAGAGAAAAAAAAACTACTAAATTGAAGTAACAGCATGCCAGTGGAAAAAGGTTTCAGATGAGGTAAATGGCTTTAAAAGGTAGAGAGTGCTGGTCGTTTGGCCCTTTTTATCTTATTTTTTTAATCTGTTAAAAAGAATTTTGATTGGTATTGATGCTGGCAATGCGTTTATTCAGAAAGACTGCAGCATGGCTCTGCTGATTGATAGCCCCTTTGCTCAAGTTAAGCTTCAGTTTTGTCTTTCTGTGTATTCTTTAGTACGCAGCTCTAAGACTTATAGCATGCTAATAATAGTTTAGTAGGTTTTGTTATTGAGTGTGGGTCACCACTCTATTCATCTGAGACTGGAAGGAAATGGGTAAAAGAAAGTAGAAGTGGAAAAATTTGCAGTTTGAACTTGAATTTTTTGAATGGGGGGGGAACAAAGGTAAAGATATCGACAATCTTATTTTAAACCATATTACTTTTTTTAGCTGATCTAGAAGAAGTCTTTTTGTAATGCTCCCTCCTTGAGATAGTCTCTCCACATTATCTCTGCAGGACGTGCATGAGGCTGATGCTCTCTGAACGTGTATTGGTTTGTGTAGGCTGGCCACAAACCCCATGTTTCATCCCTGTCCCTGGCCTTAGGGCAGCTACTGTGCCCTTTGCTTTTATTTATTACTTTGTTCTGCACCTTTTTCCTGATTTCCTGCCATTCTGCTAACTGTTTCTTTTCAATGTGGATTTTTTGGGGATGTGTGTTTTGGTTTTGTTTTTTTGTAAGCTATAAATTATGGGAGCCACCTTCCAGGAACCGACCAGCAGGGAAGTCCTCTCCTTGAGCCTTTGGTAGGAAAGCATTTGCCACTTTTGGCCATTCACGGTGCCTAATGTCTGCTAGATTGACCCTGAAAGAGGAGATGATTAGAGACAGAGTTATAAGATACTACTTACGGGATACTTACACCCCATCAACTGGATCAGTACTTCTTACGGTAGGGCAAAATGCTTAAGATTCAGATCACTTCTTCCCTGTATCGATCTGTGTGCATGGTTGGAAGATTTAAAGACTTGGGAGAGGACATCCTGCCCGGTCATCAGAAACAGATCTGCTCCGCCAAGCACTTTCTATGTGTCTGGAGAAATGTGTCCATCACTGACAGCGAGTCTGAGTCGAAGGCTATCCTGCAGCCACAGAGGATGCTGTGGGATGCTTATGGGTTCCCCAGCCCTGAATGAGGATGTGGTTATGGGGAAATGGCTGCTTATTTCAACTCGCAAGTATTAGCTTCAGATAGTATTTTTTGTCTGTTTTGCACTGTATCATAATAGAAGTTATTCCACAGAAAAATACACATATTCATCACCGAAAAAATAATATTTTATTAAGGTTAGTTTGCCAGTGCTTAAAAGAATAATGAATGGAGGGCAGATGTGAGAATATGAGTTGATATCTTGAACTTAAGGAATACTACGTTGGCTGTCCTAGTCATTTCCTCCTCTACTTTTCTGTGAGTTTCTGTGATTAAGAAGAAGATAAAATCAAAATAAAATTCAGTATTCATAAATGCCAAGTGGGAAAGGGTGCGTGGAACATTTTAACTTTACTTGCACAGTGATTGACTCTGAACTAGGCACTTGTTATCTGCAGGAGTGATACTCTGGAGGTATGATACACCCTGTGAAAATGACAGCTCAGCAGAAGTCAACACAAGTAACAGAATGAAACATCTTGTTCCCACTGTGTAAGCCCACAGTAGTGCATCTGCATCTTGGACACTGTGTACAGTTCTGGTTCTTCCACGTCAGAAAGGGCATAACAGGACAAGAAAAGGTACAGAAATGTGCAGAGTTATGGAAAAGCTTGTGTGTGGGGAATGATGAAGTTTTATCCTGAAAACCTCCACGGTATGTTGAAAGTGAATAGGGAAGGTTATTCACTGTTTTCCATACTATAGGACTGAGAAGGCAACAAATTATTGGATTGCAGTTTAATCGGAAATAAAAAGTTGGTTAGCTGCAGAGCTTCTTGCTGTAGTTTTTATATACATGTACCCTCCCTCGACCACTGTCAAAAACAGGACAGTGAGCTAAATAGACTCCTGTCTGACCTGCTCCTGATGACTTGTTGCTCTTCAGTATATTTATTTAGGATCCAGATGGAAAGTATAAAGTTCTCGGAAGACGGTTAGGAGGAACGATTACAGCCTGGGGCAGCTCTGTAGAGTAAGCAGGATCACTTGGCGAGCTGAACGTGATAGATCAACGTTCATTTTAACATGGCCAAGAACGTTGTCATATATCCAGAACAAAGAAAGTAGTTTGCACTTTCACGTTCCAGAAAACAGTTCCAAAATTGTGTCACTGAAAAGTAGTTAATTATAATGATGCATAATCAGTTAAACATCTGTTCCTGGTGTGATATTGCTAAAAGTGCACTGATAATATTGTCTTGGATCCAAAAGCAGGGAATAAAAAGCAGAATTAAGGAGTAAGTGTTACTTTTGTTTGCTGCTACTGAGAAAAAGATGACTAGAAAAAGACTATAAATATATTTTACAATTTTGAGGATGATTTAAGGTCTAGAAAATATGTGCTGTATGCTTGAATGTGTTCTCATAAATCTTTTTCACTTGTTTGAGGTTAAGAGGTTATTTGATCATGTCCCATAGGTGTGTACACAGAAAAAAATGTTGTCTGATATCAAAGATAATTTAATTTGGAAAATAATGAGATGCAGTCATTGAGACCTCAGACCAAATGCATTCAGAATAAAGATGCCAGTGGAAATCTAAGTGAGAGTAATTAACCTTTGAAAGACATAGGAACTTCTGAAATAATGGATACTTCATTCCTTCTTAAATTAAAACTGAATATTGTAAAAGTTCACAAGAAGCTAGTGGCTTGACGTGGCTTTCACTGGGAGAGGTTCTTTGCATTATGTGACATGATCACATTGGTCTTGTCTGAGCATTAAAATCAATGAACTGGTGAAAATCAACTTCTAGTATGTATTCACACATCTTTATACGAATACTAACAAAACCATGATTTCTGTGTTTTTGGGTATGGACACAGAAATATCAAGAGAAGCTATGCAATGTTTCTTTCAGTATGGGATAAGCTGCCAATCTAGTATACTACTTGTAAAAATGTGACTCATTTTTTTTTAAATACAGAGGTAGAATTATGGTAGTATCAAAATAATTTTGTTGACTGTACAGTAGTACACTGTGTATTTGGAAACACTCAGCACTGGAGAGTTTCCAAGTGTCTTTTGGCTTGACACTGGCAAACGTGTTCACCAGGTGTACTTCGTCTGTGAATAGCTCTTCTGCTTTGAATTCTGCCAAATACTCTGACTCTAATTTAACTCTTGAGATGTCGAACCCAGTGATTTTAATGGTGTTTGTTTATTATTTGATGTTAGCCAACTCATTCAATTGCTCCTTCCAATTTAATCCTCACCACTTTATCTACAAAATATTGACAACAAAAAAGTTATTAGCATAAGAAGTTGCAGTTTAAAAATAATCAGGCTGCGTCTGCATGCTTCTTTATAGAACAGTATTTCTGTTTTCCCTGTCTGTTGCTGCCAGTAGGATTTTTATTGGGTGGTGGGTGTTGGTAAAAGGGATGCTACTAAAAACCAGTATAGCTCTAAGTCAGCATATAGCAGCTTTATTGCGGAGATGAAAGTCATGAAGAGCTTTGTGATTTGAATGTTACCATCCTTTGATCTTTAAATTCCTCATTAAGTTTAATGTTTCAGTAGCTACTGTTTTTAAAGTCTTCCCCCGTACCCTGTATTTTAAAATTTAAAAAAAAAAAAAGACTTCTGTAATTTGGCACTCTTCCTTTCCTGTACTAGGAAGTGCGACCTTTTAGCCATATTAAAAAGATTTCCTCTTGGTCTTTCTTGGTATTTTTTTAATAATTTATACAACAGTGAAAGTAGTGTGTTATAATTTATAAAGACAGGCTAAACAAATTAGATGTCTGCTCTTTTCACATCGCTTTCAATCAAGTTTACAGCCAGTTGGAGAACCTACAACTTATGTGTGTGAAATTAGTACGTTTTACATACTGAAATGACAACTGTTTGAAAGAACATGTTAATCACCCGGAGGATTCACTGGTAAAGTCTTATGTAATCTAGGATTATTTTCGTATTATTGATGGATAATCTCTTGTGTAACAGGTATAAGTATATACGTTACATTATAGCAAAATTCTAAACCCAAAGGAGTAATCCAAGGTATTAGGGGAAAGGAGGAATCTTCATGCTGACAACTCTTTAATCACAAATGCTTTCTAGATAGTTAAATTACTGTTGCTTGAATTTGTAAAGTAAAGATATTTGGAGGGGGTTTCACAATGCAGCTACCTTTCAGCTTTCTGCTGTGTAAAACATCACCACTAATCATTTGAAAATAAATTAGAATATGATACATAGCTGCTGGGGGGGAGGGGTTATGTTTAGGAATAAAAAAAACCTCTTTATTATAATAATAGTAGTGATGATAACCATAGAATAAATAATAATAGATAAGTAAAAAAAGCCCACTTAAAACGGTTAAAACCAGCAAGTTTTTTTGTCCTCAGTAACTTAAAACTGCATGACAGCTTTCTGGACAATGTGCAAGCTATTATAAAAGTATTCAAGAGCAAAGTCCTTTGCCAGAATTCGGTAGCAGGATCTTGAAATGTTTTTATGGCATCCATGCTGCAGGCATTAAAGGAAGCTGTTGTTCCCTTGCTCTGTTCAGAGCTCTTTGCTTCATCTGTAGCGTCTCCGGGTGCTACCCTGCTGTTGGTAAAAATGATTGTTGCCCATTTCTGCAAACAGGGAGCATTTTCACAGAAAAAGCCTTCCTAAGTCACATTAGTCTAATGAGGTCTGTATGTGACAGTTTTATGGTACAGCACGTATGATCAGAGATCACTGGTCTTATTTAATACAATATGTATTTGTACAGCACTTTGATAGAGTATATATCCAAATGTTATTGTCAATAAATCTTGATAACAGCCAAGCTGAGAAAATGCAAACTGGCAATAGGAGCTGGCATGTGAGTAGCAGAATTTATACTCTGGGGATTTCTGATAATATAAAAAGATACCAAATGAATTAAAACAAGCTTTTTCTGAATTTAATTCTTCCCAGGACACATCGATTGTACAGTGTTTTATTTAGGCATTTAAATTAGGAGCCTGGTGAGAGTGATAACTGCAGGTTTTGGGACTCATGTCAAGAACACGGAGTGCAGAACATGTTCTGTGTTCTTTCAAGGTGAATAAAATCTTATTTTACTTTAATGAATATAGAAAGGGGAAACTTACTCATACCAGTCTGACAGAAATACATCAATAGATCCTTTAGTGCAAGATGATAGCATGGTACTTGATTCATTTTAATCATGTGTGTGAGAGAGATGAATTCCTATTTTTATATAGTGAGAAATCAGCTCTATGTAATTAGTCCCGTGTTCAAAGTCAAGATCGATTTTTTTAATAATGTTCATTACTTTGCTATTTTTGGAGATACTCAAAATACAAATGTTAAGTTACTCAGAAGAAATGTTTTGCATAGTCTGTGACAAAAATGCAATATTATAGTATTTGTTTTCTGGTTTGAGTACCCTCGTTGACTTGATTTTAGCATTTACCAGAATCCGTAGTCTGATCTGAAGCTTAATTTTGATCTGTAATATTTGCTGTTCTGGGTGTGTAGTTGAAAACAAGTGAAAATTTTGTTATATTTATGATACCAATGATTTGTGGAATCAAAGTTCATATTGTATTTTGATAGCTCAATCTATCATTTTTGTACTGGTAAGATATGTGTTGAAGTTGTTCAGAAGTGAAATTCAATATAAAAACCCCACACCTTACTGAGTCAGACTGATGGTCCTCCAGGCAAATACTATGTCTCTAAATTCTGTCATTTGAAAAGTATGAATCTGGGTTGCAGGATTATTATTTTTGAGATGATAGGAAAAAAAGAAAAATGAGAGGGAGCAGTGGTGATGCAGAGCTTGTAGGAAAACAGTAAACGGCAAAATATCATACAGATTCAGATGAATGTTGTCAGTGTAGTGAAATACCATCCTTCAAGTAAATAATGGGTACTTCTTTAGTTCCAGAGGGAAGGCTTAATGATTCATCTGCACTTCCTTTCAGTCCTATTGCATTTTCACATCTACCTACCATGTTATTACCGTTTGCTTCTATTACAGTAATACAAAGAAGAACTGTTATGCTGGATTTCTTGCACATGTTTTAAGGGAAATGGCCAAACAATTTATTCTTTCTATGCATAAAAAGTCATGGATAACATGGTAAAATGGCAATAGCTCCTGATGATAAACAAAAGCATCGCTGCATTGCTTTCCTAGGCCTGACTGAATGGATGGTGTCTAGGACTCACGGTGGAAGTGTGAGAGGGAGGAGTTTGGGGGAGGTCAGTTGTGATGGGTTTTCAGTGTTTTCAAGAAGTTCCTGCCCAGCGTGGAAGCTCAGTAACATACAAAGAAATTAATTGAGCAGCTGCTGTGCTTTTGCCTGTACTTTCAGCTGACATCCCTTGGCACGGGGTTGGTGGTGACCAGAAGGAAGTACCTTGCTGCTTTCCCTTGCCACTATGTAATATATAAAAGCTGCTGTGATGACGCGTGAGGGTGAGAAGGTACGGTGCCTTAATCTGCCTGGAAATTTTGTCTGTGATAAAGCTGGCTGTTTGCCCAGGATTTCCAGGTACCCAGCAGCTGGGAGGGAGGAGTGATGGTGAGCAGGTGCCTGGCAGCCCAGGATGTTTGCGCGGGGCTCCAAGGCAGTGCTGTGGATCCGTGGGGTGAAAGAGCTGGCGCTGAGGACTGGATGTCCATCCTAGGAGGTCTGAGTTGTAACTTGGGAGTATTAAATGCTGCTGTACAACTCCATTATACATATTCCAGGGATGAGGGGGAGCGTGTGTTTGTATTTAATTTCAGACCAGCTCTAGACTGGTCTCTCAGACTGAGTGCTCCTCTCCTTCTGAAAGGCATTAGGTGCATTCCTGGAGCAGAGCGTGAACTTAATTTCACCCGCAAGAAATCCCATCAGTGCGCTCAGAAGCTATTTTGTGCTGCAAACCAAAGCACAGAAGTGGGGACGAGAAGGATTCCCTTCAAAACATGCTCGTGTTCTCAACTGACCAGGACACCAGCATGGGGACACCGTGGTGGTTGCTGAAAGACCAGAAGGGATGGTGCAGATTTTCATACAAGCCAAATGCAATCAATTTCCAAACGACAATTCTCAATCAAACAAACAGAACACCACCCTCCCACACCACCCCCAAATTTCCCAACTGCTTGTATGGAAGCAATGACCAGGGGGGGTTCTGGATTAAACCCCTTCTTATTTCTATTGTCTCCCATAGTAAAAAGACCTTTGGTTTCTCTTTGTGGAACAAATGGTCTAGGCAGATTTTCAAAGCTCTGGCCAGCTCACAGCCCTGTCACACATACTTGAAAATTTCTTGACGCAGTTTTAGGTATTAGTCCAGAAATTCAAAGGGATTCTATGTTATTTCTGTACATAAAATTCCTCAGCGTTCTTGATAGCCTGTGTAGTGTTTTTATGTGTCTCCGGCTTACACTATGACACCTGGCAAGTGCCTGGGATGAAATGATTTTGGATCTTTACTAGGATCAATTCTGAAATGTTCACTAAAAGTTTTATTGAATATAATATGAAATAGTGGCACTGAGAGGCATTCAGAAGTGTTTTAAAAAATCAGCTTTTTTTTGGTTGCCAGTATTATGGCTAGTGTATTTAGAAATTATTAAGGTATTTGAAAAGGAAAGGAAGCAGTTCTATTTTCAGAATGCTTTGTGTCTTGCAATATTATGATTTCCTACTACTTCAGCTGATGACCAGGACATAAACTAAATGGCTGGCCGGGTAAAAAGGATGAAGTTAGAACAGCAAAACAAGAAACAGGTTAATTATGGCTGTTGTTTGAGACCTCCAACAACCTTCTGACTTTGACACAATGGATTCTTAGGACAGGTTCATTTATATTAGCTTGCTTTACTACAGGGAGTTTTAATTTGATCATCACGTTATATCAGATACAAGATACATGGAGCATGTGAACTGACACATGTAGGTTAAACATCCTCCTGTTGAAAAAAAGAAATTATTGAAAGCAGCATTATGTCATCAGAGAATTCAAATTTTGTACTACTCCAGGTCAGAATTCAGTGGATTGGGATTGTGCTAGTTTGCGTTTAAGCCGTTGTCAGGGTCTCAGACTTGAGTTTCAAAAGTCACTGTTGCCTCTCAACCAGCCCTCCAGGGCAGCTTTGAAATAGGCCCTTTACCTTTAGGGTTGCATATTCTAAATAGAGCCCCTTTAAATAAATACAATAATTTTCAAGTTGTTACAAGCTGCTTTTCTTGACAAGTTTCATTAGCTGGCAAGGGGCAGCTGATATATTTCATTATTCTCAAAAGAATTGTATTCACAGAAAATGGTGGATAAGTACTTTTTCTTTTTTTAGTTATAACTATTTTTCCCCCTCTATTCACCTTTTCTGCTGGAGTGTTTTTTTTTGTTGAAACTTATCTTACACACTTCTGCTGATCTTCTAGCTGTAACTGTAGTCTGGCCTGCTACCTACGAGAAAGTAAGTCTAAAAGTAAAGTTGCCAGCTGCAGGAGTACTTAGTAATTTTACCTTGGAATCTGTTTAACACACTTAAAAATACTTGTGTGCTGTTTTGTCTTTTGGGAAGTTCTTATCCAATTCATGTGTTTACTGGCCAGTTGTTCTCATCTTCTGAAGAAGCTGGGATCACATCCCGTTTCAGTAAGGTTTTGGGTCTTCCTTGGTCAGCTTTGAAGTCCATTTCTGACTGTCTGAATCCAAACTGGAAAAAGTAAATTCCTTCCATGGGGCTGCTCTCTGCACCAAAGTGTTGATCTGGAGACAGGGGTTCTGGTGAGACAATAAGCCTAAGGGGAGTGACAGAGATGTCTTCAGATGGTCAGTTATGTATTAAAAATAAGAGGTTGAACCCTCAATGTTAGTTAAGGATAAGAATGTGATGGATATGAGCGAATATGCTATGGTGATTCAACTGTTTCTGCATGAAAAGTCATTATTATTGTTTATTTATAAAGTATCATGAAGATGTGCTGGATTTCATAAATAATCTGAGAAGTAGGACGGCAGGCAAGGCTGCTAAAATAATCAAGGATTTTTAAGTGCTGGTTCAGTTCAGCAGTTGTTACTGAAGAACAAATTCATACATTTTTTTGGGGTGGACTTATACATAATAGCTGCTGGATTGCTGTGTTGGATCAACATGGTTCTGAGATTGCCTCAGTCATTTTATCCCTTGAATAAGTTGATTGGTACAAGGTATTCAGTAGACTTTGAAGGTAGTGCAGGAATACCAAGTCCTCAAATACATGTTAATTACACTAATAGTATTTTGAAAGTCTGGAGACCAGAAAAAATTATTCCCCACAAGGAAGCCAACAGTTCCAATGAGTTAACCTTCAAAGAAAAATTTCAAACCTGAATATAAAGAAACAACAAACCTCTTGGATGCTGATATATCAAAATTATCTTGAATTTTATTATGATATAGTTGTAAGAACATGGGTTTTGACTATCTGTGTTAGGAGAGAAGAAAATGAAATGAAGGATGTATTGTAAAATACTTTAATGGCAGGGCCGTTTCTTAACACACATGAGTCATTATCATATGTCATATATTATTTTTAATACTTTCATTAGATGTTTGTGTATTGAACCCAGAAAAAGTAGAAGGCTTTTTTTTTTTTTATTTCTCAGGAGAGAAGAAGTAGGGCCAAAACCTAGTAGTGTACTGGGAAAGAAATGTTACCCTTGGCAGGCGTAAGGACTGGCAGGATTTGGTCCACACTTGGCATTTTTAAACTGTTCACATTTTGCACTTGTATATACTGAGTGATAATGAAAAAATCACTATTCGCCTGTTAGGCACTTTTGCATTAACCCCCGTTATTTTTTTACTTAAATTTGTTATATATATATACAAATTTTGGAACATAACAATGTTCCTCTTTTTAAAAATGATAATAGGTCTCCATTTAAATAATTCTACTGAATCAATTAACTTGAAAAGCTTCCGCTTTTCCTTTTCTAGGCTGCGATAATATTTTGGGGTTCTGACCAAAAAAATCTCATCTGAAAAATTTTTACACTTGGACTGTATAAAGTGTACTTATAGCCCTTCATACCTCTTTTTGATACAAAAGAAACTGGAAAAACTCAATACTCTGAACTTTGGAGAGTAACTAGAGACATAATCCCCAGTAAGCAAAGAGTGAGTAAGGTGGATGCATCAGCATAAAGAGCGAAGAAGTACATTGACAGGATATAATAAGCACTAAACTTAAGATGGAGCTTTTAATGAAATTGGAGAGGAGGTGAAGTTAAGGACGTAAAATTTAAGTATGGCACAAATTTTGCTTCTGAAAACAGCTTTATTTTAGAAAAAGTTTACCACTGCAGTATCACAAGATTAAAAATAAGTTAAATAATCTGAGGTGAAGTTCTTTGATTGAAATAGAAATGCCTAAATGAAGTAGTAAATTTAGTAGATATGAAAGGCAAATTTAAAATCGGTAAAACCAACTAATACTTATATAAACTATATCTAAATGCAGGGGATGAAACTGTCAAAGCAGGTAATCTAATGCTTTAAAAGGAAATTTGGAAAAGAAAATGTACAATTAGAAAATCTGTTTACACTGGAGTAGATTGAAAGGGCTGCAGGCATACACTAATTGATGTTATGGAGTAATAATCTTATTGAGGACAGACATGTTTTTTTTTGTCTTTCCTTTGAAGTGTGCAGTACCACACATGGTCAGAAACAGTTGTCAATGTACAATAAAATATATCCATCAGCAAGATAATTCCTATATTTGTGTGTTGTTTACTACCAAAAGCGACCAGAAATGTATTTTAAATGTTAGGAAAATGCAAGAAAACCCTCATGAATGCCGATAAAAGTAATTAGCTTACGCTGCTGTTTTTGTTTTGATAATTTGCTAAGTGTTGACATGTTAAGAAAGTTCATACCCTATTTTTATTTATGGATCGATGTCAGCTGCCGTTTTAATATAACGAGTGCTCAGGACAATATATGCAGGGTAATATTTATTTTGATTTCTTTGGCAGGTTCAGGTCGGCTGCACATTTTGTTATTTTACTTTTTCCTTCCCTCCACTTCCCTTAAGCCAGGAACCATGGCTTCCTGTAATGTGGTTTTCAGATATTCTCTAAGGAAATTGAATTTCTAGATTCAAAAGCTGCCCATCTCAGCTTCAAGAGCTCTTCTTTCTTCATGAAAACATATTTATGAAACTATATAGCTTAGGAAAATTTTAATCAGCCTTATGAAAATTCTTTCTCTTTAAACATAGTAGGAAAGCTGAAGGAATTTAAAGATAAAGGCACATTGTTGAAGTTCAGAAAACTATCTTGAAGGTTCATAATAACACCGTAGGATTTAGGAATTTAAATTCCTTTTATTGTAGAATAAAACCAGCCCATAGCATATAAAATACTTTGCCTAGTTTACAGACTTAACATTCCAAAGCAGTATGGCCAAGAGCTCCACTTTTATTTTGAGCTTATGGAACTATTAGGAGCTTGATAGCTTTCTCTGGGAAACACAGTGAATGTTGTAAAGTACCAAGTCCAGTTGGAAAGCAAACAGTGTATTTTTTTTTTTTCTCAAGTTATGATGCATGTTAGAAAGTAAGATATTGGAATTTTCACTTCTTTAAGTGGTAATTCATTTGGGAATGAATGAGGGTAGTGGTGGTTTGTAGTTGATTTTTGCTGCTGAGTCTTTCTGAAACTATGCAGCTACAGAATTATGCAGCATAAACTATGCAGCTAGGAATTGTACTCGTCTTATGAATGTTGCATGCCTTGGGCTAATACAGCTTATAAAATCTTGTTGCAAGCTTAAAGAAATATAAATGAAATAATATCACATGTACTGTGTAAGCCTATTGATACAGACGATGTCATTTAAGTTGTACTCAAGCTAAATAAGAAAGCTGTTAATCTTATATTTGCATGCCTCTTAAAGCCCACAATAATTTTGTATATATTTTTAAAAAATTATGTAATAAATTGCTACCTAAAATGTGTATCTGCTGACTAGTCAGTGGTTAGCTGATGATTTACAGATGGGAGTGAGATGATCCAGATTGTAGGCCAAGGAGCTTTTTATAGTTCTGGTATATCATTTGGATAAAATTACAACCATGGATGCTTTAGAAGGAGGGTGACCAAGTAGTTAGAGTGGGGTACCTCTTGTTAAGTTACCAAATCTGTTCTTCATTTGACTATGGTGAATACAGGGAAACTTGCTGGGAAATTCATTGAAACTTATATCTCTCTGGCATTTCTGAAGAGAAAACTGAAATCTAAAAAGTGTGAGAAAGTGAATTCACTTTTATAATCTCATCTGATCCAGTTAAGTATTTGTCACAGTCACCTCTGTCCTGGGTTTTCTCCCTCCTGCCCTCTTCTGGCTGTTGTCTGTAGACCAGGACCTCTCTTCCGCATTTTACTGTAGGTGGAGAGATACTTCTCAGGTGCTGAGCTGAAGGGGGCAAGAGTTTATTCTGATGATGGTTTCTAAGGCACATATATTGATACTCTGCGTTGGTAAAATGGACACTCTCTGAGAATATTTTAGCTCCGTCCAAAGAGTTTATTTTGGTAACTGCCTAGAAATGTGAAAAGAGATTTATAAACTGACCTTCTAGATTTCAGTGAGATTTGCATAGCTAGTTGGTGATACTCAAAATGAGTAGGACAGGCAGACTGAAGTCTTAAATTGATATAATTCAACATGATTTTTTTAAACCTCATTTAAAATGATTCTTTTCGGTCTGTAAAGGTACAAAAGCAGAAATAATACCTAAGATAAAAGAGATGTCTTAAAATGGCAAATAGCAATGTACAATGTACAGAGCATCCCTACCATTATTGCTTTATAGTCACACGCAAGGACATGTTATAACTTACATTGCTTACTATTTAATAATGTCAATAGCTTTACACATATGTAATATAGTGACAAATTGAAGAAAAGGAACTCTCTCCAAGTTTGTAATTTTGAAAAGCACTAATCTGGTATAGACAGAATCAGTGTCTGGTGAAATCTACAAAATCTTGAAGATATGTGTATTGCTTGGTCAGGTAGTGCTAACTGCATTCTGAATGGTTTTTATATTTTGTTGACATTCTCCAAATGAGATTGGTATTTGACTGTCTTATTCAGTTCAACTCTAAGCTATTTCAGGAAGTTGTTATTTATTCATTCTGCTATTTTATCATTATTATTCCTTCCCCCCCACCCTTCCCCCTTCTTGATAGTTGAACTCAAACAGATGCTATAGCTGTGAAGGTATCTGACTTCAGGCACCAGTGTTTAGCAGTAAGTCCATAAAGTTCTGAAATCCACTTTAGAAATAGTCTTCAAAAGGCTTACAAGAGTAACCATCTTATTTTGGAGTACAAGCCTTAACTGCAAATGCAATTTCATCTGCATTTAAGATAAATTTGCGGTCACACAAACCATGGTAACAGTGATTTATCACAGCTGTAAAAGGTCGGTGCAAGCTCAAAATCTTATCCAACAGCGAATGTTTTCATGAGACTTATTGCCAAGGTAGGCATAGAGGGAGTTTTTGTTTTTAATATCACAGATGATTTAGTTGATCAGAGTGAGAGCAGAGTGGCAATTTATAATTGACAGACTGAGTTAACAGTCTTTCTGTCAGACAGTATTAGGTATGGATGAAAGGTCGATGAATGCCACCACGGCTTTTCATTGGTTTTGGTAGCCAAGTATCTACAGAAAAGTCAATGTTAGAATTTCACCAAGTGACAACTGATTTAACTCTCCCTGGCCCAATTCCAGATGCAGCCACTGTAGTGAGCTATGACACATATTAAATGAACATTCTCATCAGTAGTTGGGTTTGGTTGTCATCTTAATCTACAAGAATGGCTGTAAATTTTTCAGCCCCGTGCCCTTCAAATATGTGTAGACATTATCTGTAAAGAAATTTTGGCAGTCAAAATCTTCCTTTCAAACCCAAGTACGTAAAGCACTCTGTAAAGATGCCATTGAGTCCAGCAATTTTTTTTATTTATTTCCTACACTGAAGAAGGAGCTGAGAACACAGCAGACACCTGACCCCTTGGTGGAGTTCTGCAGATGCGTTCTCATGCAGGATTTGTTTGCTTCTGCCTTTAAGTTTACGATGAACTGTGTAGATCAGCAGTCAGATTTTCTTGTACTGGTTTTTAGGTCTTTTGGTACACAACATCTGCTAAGTGGAAGAGATTTCAGGCTTTATGGCTTGACTTCGCAAAGTCAATACTCTTATGTGGTGTATTCCCAAGCTTTTAATCTTGTCTGCTCAAATTGTGTCAAGCTATCCCTGGATTTCTATCAAATCATACCAGTTACAATTAGTGAAAGCCCGTTTAAAGCTCAGTTGAATATTCCTTAGGGTTTGGCAACACAGAGAAGATACTGCTTCTCCAGAGATGCCAGCAAAACACTTGTCCTCTGGCATTAACAGAGAGATGATCTGGCATGATACCTTGTGTCTGACAGTTTTTAAGGTCACTGATGTAGTCTGTGTGTAGCTTAGTGCTGACAAAACTGGAAGTGACCATTACCCCCTCTAGGATTGCAGATGCTTGCTGAAATGATGCTACCAGTTTTTATTGTGGCGTATTATTCTCTGAGGTGTATCACCTGAGCAAATCCCACAGCACATCTCTTACAAAGGTAGGTAGTTAATTTTCATGTCAGGTGATGCTATACAGAGAAAATGAACTTGGTCTTTGCTTTGAAGTTTTCTGTGACTCTGCTCAGAAGAGCCCCTTCCCATCCATTGCCGGGTCTGTGGGTGTCCCCCGGAGGAACCACTGCTTTCACTGCCCTTCTGCTCAGAGAGGTTTCTTAGCTGAGCTTAATGTTTCAGCTGTTTCACACTTAACAAGAAAAGCACCAGGACAGCTTTCCCAGAGAGAAGAGCTAGTGCTTTACTGAAACATAACTGGTTTAATGGAATCTGTAAAATGAATATATGGATGTGTGTTGGTTTTTGCATGTAGTGGTTTAATAAGAAGCTCAGTCTTAGGGGTGAAATTAGCTTTGCCTAAACAAGTGCAGCTGGAGTTGTCTTAAGCTTTCCTAAGCTGACTCATGCATCTCAGCTAATTCTTGCTCACAATTTTCACCCTCATGGTAATTCTCAGCTATGTAATTCTCATTCAGCCCAGTGCTCAGGTTGAAATCAGTGAAGTGGGAAGGAGAGTCGCTTGCTCAGAGTTGTAGCCTGAAACGCCGGAAATTTGATTTTGTTGCCAACTCAGCCACAAGTCCAAAACCACACAAATAATTCCCTTTCTGGTACTTTGATTCACTGTCTGTGAAATAATAATACTTAAATAAATGGGTGTAATTTTAAAGGTAAAAATACTCAGATGTGCTTTATAAAACAAAGCACAATACAACTTCCAGTGGTAAGGGTCCTAATGAAGATCATCTCATGTTTTGCTTCTACTACATCATTCTGGATTTTATCTTTAATTATAAAGCCTGCATGAAAGTTTAAATATATTTGTTTCCATTATTCCTTTGCTTGTGATGCCTTTGCTTGTGATCTCTATACCTATGTTATTATGCACTGGAAGCAGGGGGAGCTTGAAATCCTGTGTTTGTTCATGTGTTAAGCTCTTATCCAGGTAGATTATTGCAAAATAAAAATAGTCTTAGTTCCATTCTGATAAAACCAGTGAGAGAAGGCTTTGCAATGAAAAATAACCTTTAGCATTCACCATCATTCATAAGACAGTTTGCCATTTTAAATATCTGAAAATCTGTTCTCTTAAAGAACGCTATGAAAATTCTGTTGGCCAAGGAAAATACCTTTCAGAGTAAGGAATGATATGTTTATATATCTGCTGGTATGCATATTGGAATAAGAAAAAAGGACAAAAGAAGATATGCTTTTCTACAGCTCCCTTTTGGTCCTGGTTATGTGAAGCCAGTTTAGTTTAGCACTTTAATATAGCAAAATTTTCCAGTTACACACAGCATGATAATGGTCATCAGATGCACAAGTATCACAATAGATAGCTGTTATGTCATTCATTACTGTAGATGTAAGAAACATCAAAAGCAATTTAAAACTCCAGTTATCTTGGCTGTGCTGAATCCCGTGATAATGTCTGAATATCTACACAATAGTGGCTGGAAGGTAAAACATCCCCTCCCTAGGAGTGATTAGTCTGATAGAGGAACATTTCTGAGTTGCACATCTCCGGCATGTATAACTCCAAAATGAAGTAAATTTAGAAATAGAGTCTTTGTTGAAAGATCTGTAAAAATAGCATCTAGGAAACATTTTTTTCTATGTATTTAGTATAGGAATTTAGTTAGGCTTGTATTGAGTATTGGGTTATTCAGCAGCAATTTTATAGCTTTTAGTTAAGACATGCTTCAGAGCCAACAGTCTGAATGGTTTGCTTCGAGAAGAGCCCTCAGGGAGCCATGGGCACTCAAAAAGAAACTGCTCGATAAGATTCCCATATTCTTAGTCTGCTTCTGCTACCTGGAGAAAGCTCTGGGTGAGCATGAACCTCCCACTGATGTGGGCTCAGTCATCAGCCGCTCCCTGACCTTTTTCCAGTCCTACACTCACGGGGGCTGTGCCGAGTCCTGCCGCCGCTGCTCGCCCACTCCAAGAGCCCATACTGCCTTCCCTTCGCAAAAGAGTTGGCAGTCCCGAAAGTTTGCTGTGGGCTCCAGAGGAGAGGGATGGAGCGTAGTGCAGAGGTAACTGCCTGTGGCAGGGCAGTAAGCAGCTCCCCGCTCTTTCAGAGAAATGATTATGTTTCGGGATTCCAGGGTCTGATACAGTTAGTGCTTATAGTGTTAGAGTTTGAAGCAGGGGGAAGGAAGCATTACTGTCAAATTCGTGTGCTCAGAAGTCATGAGTCAGGTCTTTGGGGGGAAAAGGTTTTTTTTCCTAAGGATTCCCCTAGTGTACCTACGTGGTACGCTTGGGTCAGCTTTGCTTTGTCAGACTTCTCAGA
The DNA here is from genome assembly GCA_013398815.1 of Ibidorhyncha struthersii. NCBI lineage: Eukaryota > Metazoa > Chordata > Aves > Charadriiformes > Charadriidae > Ibidorhyncha > Ibidorhyncha struthersii. Next base: position 298,330 of record VZSZ01012436.1, read on the forward strand.
GATGGAGATTTAAAAAAGTGCCAAATCCCTCAAAAACTAATTCCTTTCCAGAGCTGTTTGAAATAGGATCTATTTTATATCTATAGAATCATATTTGAAAATGAATGGAAAAGAAAATCAGAGCATGACACAGTAGAGAATATTGCTGCAGGTAGACAACTGATGTGGTTAAGCTTGGTTTCAGGTGCATTATTTTATGGGGGTGTGTGATTATCTTGACGTGAAATGCTTTAAGGTAATCTTCTATTATTCTACATAAATATTCAAATTGGTTAACCGGAATCATATATAATTAAGACATTGAGCTATTCTTATTAATTCTTTTCCCTAGTCTACATTGAGTATAATTAATTTTGCTCAGGAGCAATTAGTTCATGATTGCTTGACTTCTGTTAAGGACTTGGAATGAGAATGTTTTTACTTAGTAAAAAACCCCTCGTTATACAAAGATTACGATGAGTAGCCATTTTTGAAGTGTATATTGGGTCTTGTGTTACAACTTTGAAGGAGTATATTTTTGGAAATGAAACTCCTGCTTTTACCTAATCTTTAATACCCATCGTTCAGAAATCTTTGCAGAGGAGGACTTTTGATATCTTTTAACTATTCTGTGACACTTATTGAAGCTAATTTGTGGCATCAAATTTCTCAATCTCTCTAAGTGCTTTTCTGATCTTCTACAAGAACTTGGAGTCCGATGGAAGGCAAGTAAACAAGTTTTAGAGAAAGGAGCCTAACTAGCAAGGAATACCAAAGTTAGCTAAATTCAATACAGGAAACACAACAGAAATGGATATTTCATTTAAATACGTTTGAACAAAAATTATCATATTTACTCTCTCCTGAATCATTGTAATACCATAGTGTGAGGGAAATACTGATTGAAACACTATTTAAATATTCAGGTTTAAGGTTACAAATGTTATTTGATAATCCAGAGAGAGTATTTTACAGACTTTTCCTTCTAATGCAGAATAAAGTTTTTTGAGTTTTTTTTAATCATCTGGAAGGCATTTGGCAGCCTCTAAGAAATATTACAAGGTTTCAATCTAAATCCAATAATGGGACTAAGTATTTGTACTAGCAACCTGCTGCCTTAAATACTCTACGTTAGCCATTTCATATGCTAACACAGTAAGCACAAAATGATGATCTGATAAGTTTCACTGGTGTGGGTGATCAGTAAAGAAATAACCACTGCGTGTGTTGCATGTAGTACAGTTATAAATGAGAAAATGGCATTTTAATAGAAAAGAAATGGATGGGTACCCATGCTGATTCTGGCTGTTACTAGAAGTGTCTGTTGTGCTCTGTACTCTTTTGTACCTTCATGTCTCTGGTGGATGATGCATCTTCCATATTGGTAAACCCAACTGTCCATTACTCTAACATTGGCTTGCCCAAAGAATGAATGTCTGAGCTATTTATTTTAGAATTATTTAAGGATCTGCACCTTTTTTTTGTCATCCTACTTAACTTCATATGGATCACACTCTTTTCCTAAAGAAAAAGGTTGTGTATCACTTTTGGATCAGTTTAATAAATAGCTTATTAACTGTACATGTAACAGAAGAGACAATCTTTATCTTATTTTCCTTTACATTTTTTTTCTTTGTTAGTACTCATCACTATGTTCTCTTCCCCGTCCCTGCTTTTTTTCTATTGTACCTTTTATTTATTCTGTTCATGCTGTAGACAGTCTCTGTTTTTAAAAAAATAAGTAAGTGTAACTGGTCGCACTTAAGCAACCTCCTTTCGTGTCATTTCAGGCATCTGTGAAAGGTGCTATCACTCTTATTATTTATTCAAGGATCTCAAGACATCTCTGAAAAATAAATAAATTATTCTGTCATCGTTACTTTAGGAAAAGTTTTAAAACCACTAAAAGAAATTATTTGGGAAACCATTAGGAATAACTGAGCTTCATTTAACATAGCTGTGATAGCTTCAGGACATGATTCCTTACAAAGGCTTTGGAATTCCTTGTGGATATTGCTGCCAGAGTTTATTATTGTAAAAGCAATGCAGTCAGCTATGGTTATTGTACAGCTAAATGTTTTAGGAGCCATTTGGCAGAAATGCACGCTGGGAGGTAAAGCTGAATATTCACAATCAAGCATCAAACAAAAGGTGGTTGAATGGTCTGAACATTGACTGAAGTGAAAGAAACAAAGACAAAGCATGGTAGGAAAAAGTTAATTCTGTGATGGAAGTTGGATCAAATGTTAGGTTTCTTTCTTTGTATTATTTATACCAGTGTTTTGAACAGTTGTGCTAAAAGCTTTATTTCAAAGATTGCAGATATAACTAAAATGGAAAGAACATCAAATATTGAACACGTCCTTGGGAAGATAATTTTAAGTACCTGAGCTGATAGATAGCATTTGAGGCTAAGATTAAAAAAAGACAAATCACAAGTAAGAGCATCATTGACCATTTTAGCTTGGAAGCTGAGAGGCAGATGCACTTGGAGATGATTGCTCCCATGTTACATTCATTACATGGGGTGAGAATGGCCTTCCCAAATGTCTTATGAGCATCTTACCTTTTAGACCATTTTCTTAAGGTAACCACGTTGCCCTTCACCAGTGCAAAATCTCTTTGAGAGGTAAGACACAAGAACATTGCTTGGGCTTATGATTAGTACTTTTAACTAAGTGAACTGAGTCTTCTACCTGTCATAGTTAATTATTAATTCTGTGTACTGATTTGGCACACATTCATATATTTTCAAATTGGAAATAAAAAGCTGACTGGCTCAAAGCTTAATTGTTTCTGGAAGAAGACATGAAAAGTTGTTCCTTTCTGTATGTATATTCACTAATAATACATTAACACAGGGAATTTTTGAAGTAAACCCTTTAATGATATTAACTAGTGCTAGAAACAATGGAAGTCCTGTACAGATTATTTGCAATAAACATTGTGTTTTAATAGTTTTCCAGTTTCACTTGGGTGGACAATATAGAACCGGGATTTGATATGACAGAGGTTGCTGTCATGGTCTCATTTGTGAAAAAGTTGTTTAAAAGGAAAGCATGGTCACAGAAATAAAACATATCCAACCTGTAGGCTACACATTGGTGATTTGGCTGTATAACCCTAGAAAAAATATTCTTCGTCCAGTTGGGGACCAATGTTGGGTAAAGCAGAAGGACGTTCAGGTAAAGCTTAAGGTCTGCATCCTCATGTTTAGGGTTCCTCAGTCTGATACTTGTGACAATCTTGGTTTTTGCCATAAATGTCTGGTCTCTGCAGTTGGTATAGAGTAGAGTACCTTTGTGCTGTCTGGATTTAACTTCTGAATTTGAGATTTTCAGGGATTGTTTAATCACTTGTAGTCCACTTTATAAATAGTGCTGAAGGCCAAAATAATCCACAATGGCTAGGGTCTCCATTACAAAACAGTCCCACTGTTTCACCACTCTGAGCTGTGCTCCGTTCTAACTGGATCTGCTTTGGGCAGGAGGTGGGACTGGCTGACCTCTGGACATCCCTTCCATTCTAGGTGATTCGGAGATTGTAAATTAGCTGTGGTCCTGCATTTTCTACCTCAACTGGACACTATCATGAATCTCAGTGACCATTTTCAAGCCTTGCGGCACCACCAAAACAACTGTAAACTGATACACGTTATGTGGGGGTCGCTTGCTGTCTGAATTAAATACGAATAATCACCAACTGTTTCAAATTTTGGGATCTCATTCTGCCAGAGCATATATGGGTAGTTGTCTGAAGTACTTCAGAAAAACTTTGGCTCTCCCTATTAGCAGTGAAATCTCCGTTCCTCTTGGTCTTTGAAACCAAAAGCAGGACTAAGAGGGATGTTCTGTCATGGAGTCCTACTGGTTGATGCAAAATAGAGCAAACAATTTAGATTTAATAATCTAGCTCTTTAAAATGTCTCCTTATAAGATAAAAGTTTCTCTTCAAATTCAGCTGGGGATGATTTTATGTTGTCAGACCAGTCTCTTTTTCCAGGCTTTCAGTTTTCGGATATATTACCCAAAGGATCCAGAATGAGTTTTGTATTTTATTGAATTATCAGTAGATATATATCATCATTTAAAAAAATACTACTGCAGCTATCTCTTTCAGAAAACACAATTACAGTCCCAGCAGAACCTGTGAGTTAAGATATAACCATTATAAACCCAACCCAATTTGGAGGGAAATCAAAATAAATTACTACAGTGAAAAATTTTCATTATTTTGCTGGATTTATATTCAGCAATTGTCACTGCATATCTGTTGTAGTAACTGAGACACATGAGTATTTTGAAGACAATTCTGAGCATGTTTTTCAGAAATAATATGGAAACTTTACAATGCTGTCTTAGAAATACATATAAAATTAACAAAACTGGGAAAAGCAGAACAGATGTTTCAGGGTTTAAAAAAAAGCAGTGGGCTGAATAAGAGTAATACTGAAAATACCTCTGAAGGAAATAAGAGGTTATAAAAAAAGTGTAATAAACAAGGAATGGTGACTCAGGAATTGTTAATCCTTTTCCAAAATGACTTACAAGAACGAAAAGTGTAGTAAAATCCAAATTAGGAAAGGTGATTTTTTTCTTAAAAGACTTTGACCAAATAGATGATTAAAATTTAATTAATTTTACTAAATTTCTTGAACTTAAACAATGATTCGGAATTTATTTGTAGAATGAAGCCACCTGAATGTATTGTAGGTAATGTAAACAACAGGTTTGGCCCACCTGCGAGACCTGCAAGGCAGATTGGGATGCTGATGATTATTTGGCTGAGCAGTAGAGTGTAAGCCCAGGAGAAAGAAAGGTCATGCTGTTAGCTTGACCTTGCCATGAATCACCATGGCAAATTACTTGCAGTAACCATTTTGAAATGGAGAACCTATATGAACTCCTTAGTCCCACTGAAATGAGTGTAACAATTCCTGTCCTACAGGATAAAGATGTTTTTCAGCTCCTGTCTGTCTAATTGGTGCCGAGCACACTGAAATGCTCAAATATGTCCATTGTTCTTGTCCCTGGTTTGCTCAGCTGCTCTGCTCCTCCTGGTGTTGTTTGCACCATAGCCATCGGTGAATTGTATAAAAGTTTGAATGAGAAACAAATATAAGAATGTAATTTCCTCATAATGTCAGCTGAGTTGAATGACAAGCAAATAAAAAGCTGATTTTCCTATAAAGAATCACTTAATTAAATCCACTTGCATATTACACCAGTTTACTCAGTGAAGAATTTGTTATTTATATTCCGTATCAGTCTCGTTTTTCCCACTAAAAATGCATTTTAAATATATATTAATTGAATGAAGGCTGTGCAGTGAGTCAAAAGCAACACCAGGAACAACAAGGCATGCAGACCCATGCTGTCACCAATTGCCTACATATGCTTTTAGAAATGGTGTTTTATTGAAAGTTCAGAGGTAAGGATTTCCTTCTCATTGTAGAGAGCTTTGAACAATTCCTCCTTTTCTCCAAAGAAAATGTTGACAATAGAATCTTTGATCTTCAAAAACTAATGCACATGATAAATTTAATTCATGTAAATAATTCTGCCAGACTCAGTAGGACCCATCACAGACTGTTAAACACACATAACTGTCTCTCAACTAAAGACTATGCACATGGTAAGTATAATGGCAGAGTCCAAAAGTTCACAGATAATTTTATCTCTTTTTCAAAAGATGCAATGAAAATGCTGTCTTATCAAAAGATCATGTGTTAGTTTTTTTAATTACATTTGAAAAAGTTATCTGCACTCAAGTTCAAAACTTCTAAAAGCAAGATTTAACTAGACAGTTTCAGGATGTAAATCCATGTACATGTTGTAGTAAAATAGTAATGATTCATCACATTTTTATGTCCTCAGCACTTCAATATTCTATGATTTCAGGAAATAGCGCTGCAAAATTTTATTCCATGTACTGTTTATATTGTCAAACCTTTTTCTACAGTCTTCCGCAGTCATCCACTAATGACATAAGTTTTCCAGGTGTTGACTTTACTGGATACAATTGATTAAATTTTGAGCATAGAATCCTGTATGATACTTTGGGCCTTCTATAGATATAACCTATACATCTTAAAGTTCATGTGGAAAAAAATGTTTTACTTAAGAGGATCATCTAGTTTGAAATTTGCTGGTGCTTGACAAAAGTCATAAAATATATAACCACATTTCATAGAATTGTTTAGCTTGGAAAAGGCCTTTAATATCATCAAGTCCAACCATTAACCGAGCACTGCCAAGTCCACCACTAAACCGTGTCCCTAAGCACTACATGTACAGGTCTTTTAGATACCTCCAGGGATGGTGGCTCAACCACTTCCCTGGGCAGCCTGTACCAAAGTTTGACAACCCTTTTGGTGAAGAAATTTTTCCCAATATCCAATCTAAACCTCCCCTGGTGCAACTTGAGGCCATTTCCTCTTGTCCTATCACTTGTTACTTGGGAGAAGAGACTGACCCTCACCTCACTATGACCTCCTTTCAGGTAGTTGTAGAGAGCAGTAAGGTCTCCCCTCAGCCTCCTTTTCTCCAGGCTAAACACCCCCAGTTCCCTCAGCTGTTCCTTGTAAGGCTTGTGCTCTAGACCCCTCACCAGCTTTGTTGCCCTTCTCTGGACGTGCTCCAGAATCTCAATGTCTTGTAGTGAGGGGCCCAAAACCGAACACAGTATTGAAGGTGGAGCCTCACCAGTGCTGAATATAGGGGGACAATCACTTCCTTAGTCCTGCTGGCCACACTATTTCTGATACATGGCAGGATGCTATTGGCCTTCTTGGCCACCTGAGCACACTGCTGGCTCATATTCAGCTGCTGTAGTCCAACACCCCCAGGTCCTTTTCCACCAGGCAGCTTTACAGCTACTCTTCCCCAAGCCTGTAGTGTTGCATGGGGTTGTTGTGACGCAAGTGCAGGACCCGGCACTTAGGCTTGTTGAATCTCATACCATTGGCCTTGGCCCATTGACCCAGCCTGTCCAGATCCCTCTGTAGAGCCTTCTTACCCTCAAGCAGATCAACACTCCTGCCCAACTTGGTGTCTGCCAACTTACTGAGGGTGCTCTTGATCCCATCGTCCAAATCATTGATAAAGATACTAAACAGAACCGGCCCCAATACTGAGCCCTGGGGAACGCCACTTGTGATCAGCTGCCAGCTGGCTTTAACTCCGTTCACCACCACTCTTTCGACCTGACCATCCAGCCAGTTTTTAACCCAGCGAAGCGTATGCCTATCCAAACCATGAGCCATCAGTTTCTCCAGGAGAATGCTGTGGGAAATGGTGTCAAAGGCTTTACTAAAGTCTAGTTAGGCAACATCCACAGCTTTTCCCTCATCCGCTAAACAAGTCATATTGTCATAGAAGATCAGGTTTGTCAAGCAGGACCTGCCTTTCATAAACCCATGCTGACCAGGCCTGATCACCTGGTTGTCCTGTATGTACCGTGTGATGGCACTCAAGATGATCTGCTCCATAACCTTCCCTGGCACTGAGGTCAGACTGACTGGCCTGTAGTTCCCCAGATCCTGCTTGCAGCCCTTCTTGTAGATGGGTGTCGCATTTGCTAACCTCTGGTCAACTGGGACCTCCCTGGTTAACCAGGACTGCTGATAAATGATGGAAATTGGCTTGGTAAGCACTTCTGCCAGCTCCCTCAGTACCCTCGTGTGGATCCCATCTGGCCCCACAGACTTGAGTGTGTCTAAAGTGGTGTAGCAGGTTGCTACTTCTTTTCTGAAGTACTTACAGTCCTGATAGTAATGCTTTGTTTCCTGCTGCTTCTTGTCCTGTTCAGTTAACAAATATCACCCTGTAGTAGAGGGGGCTTGTTTCAAAAGCTGGGAACTCTTTAACTCCCCCACTGTTAAGAATCATATTTAGGTCTCTACTTGAGAGTGGTTTTGCTGCTTTCTTTTTTCAATACGATAATACTGCTGAACCAGTATTAGGGAGAGGATGAGTTGTGTGTCCTGCTAGTGATGATAATATTTTGTTTTACTGTTTAAATTGCGATGATGCTTACACAAAAATGCTCTTGAACATGATTTTAGTTAATTAAGTTGGTTGGTGTGAGGTTTTATGCAAGAACTCTCTGGCTTTGTTATTTTGAATGTGACCTAGCAGTCTCTTGTATAACCCAAGAGGACTGTTGATGAAAATTCACACTTATGAACACCAAAGTAACAAAAATAAGAGTTCTGCCTTATATTTTGAATTACTGAAAGTGAGGCCATTGAGCAGTGATTTTCCACAAAAGCAGTATTGTGTTTCCATAACATGAGTGGTCAGCTACAGTTTCTCCTGTGTTCCGTTAAATGTATGATGGACTGTTAGCATTTCTTTGCACTTACGCAAGGACTTTAATTTAAATAAATAATTACCTACAAGGAAATTTCTTGGTGCTTATAGTTTCATTGCTTCTTTTGCTATCATCAAATAGCATCAAGATCTGGAAATATCTGTTCTGCTGGTACTGTTCTACTTAGAAGGATAATTAGCACACTGTTATTGCTGCTTTGGCTATAGCTGTTTGGGGTTTTTCGCCACATGTAACACACTATCTACAGTGGAAGGTCATTTTTGAGTATTTTTCTGTTTTCATTCATGTTTGGGATTGGTTATGCTACAGTTGAATGGTTTTAACAAAAACTGGTATATACTGAAGATAATGATAAAATCAGCTGGAATTAAAGGTGCTAAGTGACTAGGTTTTATTACTTTCTACAGGATTTTTGTATGAATTCTTTTAAGAACGTTAACAACACCCTTTGTTTAGTTTGAAAAGCCAATAAGGGGCCAGAATCCCCTTAGGGAAGAGAGGTGTCACTTGGGACCATTATATACCTCTTTGGTATTCTGATAACTCATCTTTGTGCTTTTTTAAGTTTTGATGTTCTCAAAGTCGGTCAGAGTACCAGGCACAATGAATTACTGTACACATCACGTAGTGATATATAATGAATTGATAAATACTTCTCATATTTTTACAAATTTTTCCTCCTTTCTGTTTTGTTATCAAACTATGTAGGTGCCCGCCACAACCCATTCACCTCGTGAGCTGTCAATACTGTTTTCAGTCATTTTTCTCTCTTAATTTGTTGAATCAGTTTTATTATTGTTCTACTATAACTTCCCTTCCAGTTTATCTGTATAGTTCTGGTACTATCTGTTGAAGCCCTAGGTTGTAGCTCAGCGGCGGTCTTCAGTTTGGAGGGGAAAAAAAAGTACAATTACTACCTGTATTTTACGATAGCTCCACATGTATTTACATATGTGGCACAAAAAGCAGGCATTTTTTTTCCTTTATATTCCTGCCATTTTTGTGGTGTAAGCTCCTTCTTAATTTGTTTTTATGGTGCAGCTCTCAAAGAATTATGGATGTTGTGGGAATAAACAATATTCTGGTTTACCAAGAAGGATTTTAAAACCTTAAAAATAGTTTTTCATTTTATGCTGTAGCGTTTCAATATAAATGATTCTAGTCTTATTCTGGTACCATAAAGAAATTAAACACATTTTTTCCCACCACTGTGTCCAAGTATTTCATAGGATGTCTGCTCACACTCCTTTTGTATCTAACCACATACCATGTGCAAAGAGAACAAACAGCTTAAACTGCAAAATGTCAGCTGTTATCAGGCTTACATGTAAAATGATTAACTACTATTAGTACTTAAATTTTTATTTTAAAATAAAAGATATTCCTCTCTGCTTGAACTGAAATTAGTATGTAAGAGAAACTGCAGAACTTGAAACACAATTTTTTAACACAACCCCAACACAGAGGTCCCAGATGTACAATCTTAATGGACTGAGCTTTCTATCTTTTATAAAATTATCTTGAATATCCATCTAACACTTCTTTTTACTTGGGAAGAGGAAAAACAAACAGGAATTAAGAGGAAGTGCACAGCAGGGGCAGGTATGGTTGGTCTCCTGGTTGGTGTCTCCTGTAGTACCTGAGTGTACCTTCAACTGGTCTCAGTGAGTGGGCCTGAAAGGATGGATTTCGGAGGTATTATTTTCTAGACATTGGTTGTTCATCTTGCCTATCAGCTAGATACAGGACTTGGTCACATCTGGTCTGAACCAGTTTCTGGGCTGCCCAGCAGAAAATTAGGTGGAACTTGATATTTTAATGTTTTTTCATGAAGTTTGGGTGGGGGTTTTGTGCTTGTGGTTTTTGTTTATTTTCCCCTGTGAACATTATCAGAGGACATACATATTTTCAGTAATGGGTTACACTTCCTTCTATGTTCATTGTGCACTTGGGAATAGCAGTCTTCATCTAAACGTCTTGTCCGTCTTGGATTTGGTTATCTGAGATGTCTCGCTGAAGAAGCCTCAGCTGTGGAATTTGTTTCCTCTGTAATGTCAAATGAACACAAGTCCATTGACTTTGAAGGCATGGTAAAAAGATTCTTTCTGTCTGCTTGAGGGGTTGTAGGAAGTTGAAGTTTGTTTGCATTATGGTTGAGAGCTTTTTATTTGATATTTTTAAAAATACTATAGTAGATTCTCTTATACTAGGCATCTTTTATACTTGAATGAGACATTCTTGCACAGGTTTATGCCTTTTAGTCCTTTTAATGGTTTCACAAAACCAAAAATCGTTGCATCCATTTTAGGAAAATGTGATTTGTGGCTTGTTTAATTCAAATGGAAGAACCAGAAAGAAAATCAGAGGCATGGCTTGTAGCCCATTAGAACGATTCATCCTTTTAGGTATGTCTATACTGCTAATGAAAGAGGTCCAGGAGAGGGTGGAAGCAATACCTCGTTCACCACCCATGCTTCTCAGTTGTTAGTATGCTCCTTGGCATGATTTTGGTCCTTGTGATGTTGATTGTTTTTTTCCAGTGAAGGATGAATGAAATAGCATGCAGCTTGTATTGCAGCCCACCAGTGAAATACCTTTGCATTGTGAAACTACGTGTATGGATTACATGCTTTAGGGTGTCATTGTAGGTCAAGAGAGGGTGTTCGAAGGGTATCCCTTCAGAGTCTGCTGGAATAGTGCTGGAGGGCTTCACAGGGCTGGGAAAGGACAAATCTGGTGTAGAGTTAATGTCTTCTGAATGTGCTCCCTGGGGTAAACTGTCCCCCAGAGCATCTTGGGAGAAGGAGCAGCAGAGCCGTAAGATTTGAGAGGGTCAAGGAAGTGAGCAACCAGTTAACAATGTGTCTGATCAGCGGAGTGGTGCGGGCTAGTGGGTTGCTCACCAGCACTGTTTTGGTTAGATGTATCCCGTGAGGGCTAGAGCGGAAAGTACCACCGTTTTAACTTCTAGTTACTTGGGGTTTGGATCATTATATATAGTGCAAAGATGGTTTTCAAACTGAACTTTAAGATAACCACCTTCTCAGAAGATTTCTCCAGGAAAGTGTTTTTGGTTTGGGTGGGATTTTTTGGCTTTTTTTTTTTTTTTTTTAAGAAAAGCAGAACTTTAAGTAGATTTTGGTTTCACTGAAAATAGTTTCACTGAAATAAAGTGTGCTCTTTTTCTTAGTGTTTCTCTCCTCAGAATAAATTATTGAAAATGTGGGATTCTTAGCACATGGCTAGAAACTGATAATTATTTAAACCAGCTGCCTAGTTGCAATGGTTAGCAATATTGATTGCTGTGATTCACTAGCACATCAGTAAAAAAAAAAAGTCAAAATGTTGTGAATAAATAAAATGTAAGAAATACTTAATCATAGTGGGTGCATGGTGGTGATCTGTCTTAAAAATCCAAACTATATTTAATCTTTTATTAAATAAGTGACTCAGTTTCTGTTACATCTGAAAGTTATAATTATGTTATAAGCTATCCAAAATCAAATATATGAATAGCACATTTTCACATGTATTTATCTACCAAACCTTTGCATCTGTGAGTACAAGAAAAGGATGCTCTTCATGTCTGTTTTCCTGCAAAATTTCTGCAGGTCTCTAATTACAAATATCTCCCTGTAAGCAGGTGACTGTATTCAAGGGAAAATAGATACCTATTTCAGCCATATTTCATACATTTCATGTCCATTCTGTTACTTTTCTGAAGAAGTAATATACTAAATTATTGTGTGTAATTTCAACATCAAGAGTAAGAGGCACAATTTGTCCAGGCACTGATTACTTGAAAAGATTGATTTTTCATCATCTGTAGTGAAGCCTCATTTCTGAGTTAGTATATTGAACATCATAACCAAAACTTTCCTTCCTTCTAGCCTCATTCCTACAGCAAATGTCCTCAGAAAGGATGAATGTTATGAGTTGCACCAAAAGTTTAACAAGAGATTCAGTATTGTATGAAAAATAATGTGATTTAAGTTTGCCGTTGTTCATTGTATTCACAGAATGTCTTCAGTGCAAACCAAATCCTTCTTGATAATGGCCCATTGCAAGTTCTTGGACATCACTGAAGCTAATTAAAACCAGGTGGATTCTTCCCATGTAGCATACTAGCCAGCTCAATGAAATGTAGATAACTTGTATTAATTGTTACAGATTTCCCTCTCCCCCCAGACCTTATTGAAATGCTAGGATTCTCTAAAGCTGTGATTCTGAACAGAAAAAGGATCATATTTTAACTATAATATCCATATTACTTTGTTTATAAAACCTGAATTTTAGTTGGCACTGCAGAGAAGAGAAGGCCCTGAAGGAAACTTAATTTTTGAAACCTGATCTCTGTGTGAAAGTCTCTGTGAGTCTGGTATAAAGATTTGAAAGGTTTCATTTAAAAACTCAAATTTACATAGTTAAGTTCTATGATTTTTTTTTTTTTCATTTTGTGGTGTCTAATTTTCAAGACAGTTTATCTTTCAGAAAAATAACGGCAAATGACTAAATGAGATAGCCGTATTGCAGAACACGAGCTGTGTTTACTGAGTGTTCCATTTATGAGCTAAATGTTCTGCTTAATCTTGTGATTTATTACAAGTCAGATAGTTCTTTTTAATTTCTAGGAGTTTGGTTTATGTAGATTAATGATATTGGTTTCAGTCTCACCCTTAGGGCCATACAGAAGGAGACCCAGAGGTAGAGAGTAGGAGACCTGCGTGCTGCTGACTTGTGCTGTGTTTTCATAGAGTTGCCAACGAAGTTCAGACTGCCCTCTTTTTCTGGGCAGAATGAGTAGAAGGCTGGAAAAAAAATTGGCACCATGAAATTTTTTCAAAGACAGAAATACTTGTAGCTAAGCCAGACGTGAGTTCTGAAGCGCATGTATCTTTGAAAATCAGGCTATGCAGAACAGTCCAAATATAATATTTATATCTAATGTCATTGTGAGAAACCTCAAAGATGGTCTCTCTGTAACACTGCATGTAACCAAATGACCCAATATGAAGTGGAATTTATGATGTTAGTCTTTCCAAGCCTAGCCAATTTTAATTTTGGGACTTCATTTTTTCTTGACTGACACAAGTTCTGTGCAGCCTCAGAAGAGAAGATAAATAAAAGAACAGAATAAAATAATAGAACGTTTCATGTATTTACATTTTCTAGTTGAGATACTCAGAATTTTAAAACAATTTTCCAATTGTCACTTCAGGAGCACCTAAAAGGTTCAGAAAATCTGACAAATAAGACAAATTGAAACAGTTTGCAGTCTTTCATCATGCCACTGCTGAAATGTATTTCTAAGATGGTTATGAAAACTTGGTAGATTAGAGAAATAATTAATGTCATATGTAAGATTTTTAATCTGAGAAGTAGAAGGAAGATCTTGTGAGATGTGGAGTTTTAGTTGCTGGCAATAGTCTGTGCGTATATTGGAGCACATTTAATTTTTGTCATAAACATAGGCTTCTGTGGGCTTTCAGATGCCTGGGTGTAAGTGTTCATGACTGATGCTGAATTGCTGCTTGTGGGTTATACTGACTGGTTCTGGGTGAGGAGTAATGTTGTTGCACGAGTGTATTCAGTAATGGTGTAATAACATACAAGTCGGCTCTGAACTGCTCTGTTCTCTGTGTTCTCTGGCAGTGGGCCATAAAACCGCATCAAAATATGTTTATTGATGAATTTATAACTTGCAAAAATCTCCAAATCTTACTAATGTTACAATATTTTAACTTTCTGACATCAATAATTATTTTCTGTTTCACTATGGGTCAGTGTTATGTGTTGCTTTTTGCACCTAGACTTGAGATTTTATGTAATAGGTGTGTGTGCGGTGGCAAGGCACTTACTGGTCATATATGATGGGAAATGCTAAGAGCAAGACAAGTTAAGATAGTCTCATGTAACAGATTGTTTTAAAATTTCACAAAAATAAAAAGGTGATTCACAAAGTCTCAAGTTTACTAGTTAAGAACATAACATTTCTTTGATTTTTTTTTAAATTTTATTTCTGTCTTTATTGCATGGAATTTTGTGCACTAGAGAAGTATAAATTATTGTAAATGTTACATTAAAACACCCATTTCTCAAGCAGTTGGAATTAGATTTTTTCAGAGACAAACGTCTCTTTGTGCATTGAATAATTATTAGATCTGTTTAAAAAACAATTTCTCGAGCTTCTAAACTAAATTGCATTTCTTTGGTGTATTGTAAGGTTTTTAAGTGGTAACATCTTCAGAATGAGTGCATGTTCATATTGTATTGCTTCTGAAACAGCTGGGAAAATATAGCAATGAAAAATCAGCAAACTAGAAAGAGCTGCTTGTGGCATCGACGGTAGTTTCACATGAAGAGGAAGAACAGGCACCTTTTTCAATAGCTTGCATGCAGGGCCAGTTTGTATGTGTACTTGATGGTGGTGACACTTGATGGGCCAGGCATAGCTTAGTTATTGAATTTCTACTTTGCAGAGGTTGCAACAGGAAAACACTTTTGCACTAGCCTGCTTTTGTGGTAAAGGGGCGGTTTTGTGTTTGTCTCTCCTACAGAAAATCAAATACCTTCTTTGTATCTATCAGCCATTGATGGTATCATTCTTTCTACATCCCTGCTATAGCAGCCACTGTAAAGGGACTGGCTTGCCCTCTAATCTACTGGAGGAGTTTTTAACATGTCCCATGCTTCATTGGCCTTTTTGCTGACTGGGAAGCCCAACAAGTACCTTTGCCAGTGGTAATTTAGAATCTGTTAGTGAAGTGTGGGCATTTATCAGTGTTACAATTTTCAAGTTAAAGCCAAAACTCATTTGTTGACATATTTCTTGAATGTACTTTTATTTAATAAAGAAGAAACTATGCACTTCAGGAAATGGTAATCTTTATTTACTGCTATGATGGGAAAATGCAAATGAAGCAGAGAATTTTGTGATTAGTATTTTACAGAGTCAGTCATTTACTATAATTACATGTTTTTAATCAGTGGAATTATCATGTTTTATTAACCAGATTCTTTCCTGACTTCTTGTAGGATTCTGAGTAACAACAAGATCTTATGGTTGAAGAATGGCTCTTTCTTCGGACTGAGATCCCTGGAGAGACTGTGAGTAACTGATCAGCCTCGTTCCACCTCCAGTTAAAAAGTCTTTGTATTTTAAATATAAAACCAAACATCAGATAATGAAGTTGAGGTGTTCTGAACTGTATTGGGCTGTAAAGTTTCTAGGTGGTCATCAAGTTAAGACACAGCATAAAAATGAGTGAATGGGGATGGATGTGGAAAATACAGGAAGGCACTGCTATCAATTTGGAACTAAAATAAACATCCCGTCAAAGCCTTGTACTACACTGTGTACACTATCACAGAGAAGACTGGTGTATGTAATGGTAACACTAATGTACCTGACACATAGTTTGGGTTACTTAACTCATTGGTCTCCAATACTTCCATTTTAATTCTAGTCTACTTTTAATTCAATTCTATATTTTAATTGTACTCTACAGAAGTTGGACATTTATCGCTATCGCTATTTTTTTACATCTATGGGAAACTTACTTTGCCATTGCCTCTAAAACGAGTAATTATATCATGCCTATTTTAAAACACCTCCTGCAGCTTAAGCTAAATTATTTTTATATTGCTTTGTAAGAATACATTCATTATGTAGAGCTGTTGATTTAAAGTAGCTGCTACATTCTTGAATACATGAATGTATTCCATGTTGTATGACTGTTTCCATATGCAAAAAAATTTCCATATTAAAGTCAACTTTAGCTAATATTTTACTATATATGTGTGTGATGTGCATGCTGTTTATGGTTGTGTAATAAGGTGGGTAAGTATATGATACAGAGATACTTGAATATTCTAACTGCAATTTAAAAATAAACAATGTATTTTGAGGTCTGGAGCAATCCCTTAAGCACCTTGAAGGGTTAGGACAAAGCTAACTGTCTGAACAGTTATGTAAAGGAATACAAAATTTTCTCTGCATAGTTTTAGATGTAACAAATACTTCTTTAATATTGGCAATATTAAATGGTATGGAATGAAGAGTGGTTGTGTATTATTTGCTAACTGGTTTAATGTTAGGTGTAATAATGATATGAGGTTTATAAAGATGTTTACAAATATTTTAGACAAAACAGTTTAGAGGATAGGATTACAAATTTATTGCAAGAAAGGAAATTAGTAAATTAAATTCTAATGCACTGCAGGTAAAGCATTTGTGTTTAGAAACAGGAAAACATTTCTTTTTTTTTAGGTTTAGTTTACATTGGGGAATGATATTGAGCACGTACTTTTTAAAACTTTATTCACTATCTAGTTAGAGAAATACTTCAACATGAAGAGACATTGCAAACAGAATTGAGAACAGTGTGTAGCCTCAAGTATCATCACCATCTAAACTGTCTTCATTTTACTGTATTGATTTTTCACAACATTACAGATAAAATCAGTGAGTATCATCTCCTCTGTATATGATTCTCTTTGGCCATGATGTTAATACAAAATCCATAAGTGGTCCTCGACGTGAAGACTAGAATTCAGGTGATTGATCTCATCAGATCTGGATGCTCTGTCTCTTGTTCTCTTTTCCCGTACAGTTCTTATCAATATTTGCAAAGGACCAGTTTCAGCTGGTGGGGTGAGAACAGCTGGAATAGCCTAATAAGAGGTGGTAGCAGAGGGTGTGAGTGAACTACATGTGGATGAGTCCTAACGCTTGGACAAAGGTTTCCCCAGCTTTGCCATTTTCACACAGGCCAATTCAGAGCGGTACTTCAGATGCTTAAAATGGACAACTATGACAGCAACTGCAGTCGATGCTCCTGGCTCATCCAAATGGACCAAAAAGGACCTTTATTCCTTGCCAGAAAGGGGAGTTAGAGAATATGATGTAGCAGGAAAATCCAACTTCCTTTAAGATAATGTTAAGTTTAGAAGATCGGGTGCTTAGAAATGCGGGTGTGCTGGAGTTAAGGATTACTCATTTAATTTGGCTTTGCATTCCTTGTGGTCCTGCAGAACAAAAAAATTAGTAATGTGAATGACATAGAGACAAGAATCATGTCTGTCTGTAATTCTTTTGTGGTTACCATGAGATCATGAGCCAGAAGAGTGTTAGCTGATGTGGAAAATGAAATCATTCAATGTCAAACTTGAAAACTTCAGAGGGGAGGTAAAGTTTCAGGTGGAACTGAGTGACTTGTATATTTTGGCTCTTTCCTGTTCTGGGATGCTCAAAACCACTTTTTGGGCAGAGAACGGTTCAAAGCCCTACTCCAATAAGATAGTGACAACTTTCCCCTTATTATTTTGTTTTTCAATGCATGTCACAACAGGAATTGGATTACAGAAGTGTAAGTCCTCCCAAGGTGATTTCTCAACAGTGTGTTACACAACTGAGAGACCTCCCTGAGCTGTTGTCTCAAACTAGGACCCCTCATTTAATGAAACTTCAATCAAGCAAACGAAACAGAAGTTGTTTGCCCCTTATCTGTCCATTCTAAGAGTAAGACAGAATCGATTTCTTTAAAGCTAAGGCTATTGTAGAACTCTTACATTGTGCATGAAATGCAATTTTTTCAAAATACAGTTGAACCTGGTTTGTATCTGTTTCTGCAGACTTCTCAGAAAATAGCATTTTTATTTTAACCATAGCATGAGTATTACAAGGTTTCTATTTCGGATTGTCTTGAATCGTGTTACTGCTGTAAAAGGAAATCTGATATTAGGTTTTCAGGGAATATAACCAGCCAGACAGGAAAAAACATGTTTGGGGATACAGTTATTTCCCTTCTAGTAACAGAAAGAGAATCCTATATTTACTAATACTTTATTAATATTAAAAATGAAACATGTAATAATGTCTGTAATAAAAACTGTATAAGTAGCAGTGATCAAAATACATTTATGAAATAATAGTATTTTTACTGGGCAGTTTGTAAAAATGCTTTGACAAACTGTCTCACAAAAGGTGCTTTTTCTGTATTTTGTATGTGTGTGAACAGCGATACACGAGTGATCTGTAGAGATGGCACTCTGCACTTAGTTTGAGTTTTCTGAAGGTAAGAATCACTGCCTTGTGCTGGTTTGGAAAGGTTAACTCACAAATGTGTTACGGCCTCTGGATCACGATGCACCTCTCTGCCACTGGGCTTACTTTGTAGTACTAACAAGAGGCATTAGGAGGTGATTATCATCCCTCAAATACCATGTGAAAATAAAAACTTTCTGTAAACTTAGGTTTTGTACAGTGCTCAGTTATATTGGCCTTGACTGCTCCCTAATTTGGATGAAAATCAGAAGTGTAGGTAAGAAACTAAATAAACTTTTTTGAAGATAGTGTGGTAATGAAACAGTTTCTTAAAATATGAAGAGCTTTATGGAATTTAAGCAGAAGAGATCTACAGATCATAAATTCTACAGGTGCGAGTGAGCACCTTGAGCCCATTTCTATGATTCTCCTTGCGGGGATTGTGTCATATTCAGAAGGCTGAGAGTTCAGTTTAGATTTTGAACTTGGGGCAAAGACATGACAGCTTGTTATGGTTTCAGTTCCAGTACCTTCCCAGGCTGTAGTCAGTGTCTTATGTTGTTGGGAGATGCATTGATCTGAGCAGGATAGCATTGGTTATCGTAGACTTTTAAGTAAGTTTTTTGTATGCTCTGGGTATAATAAAAGAAGGGCAAAATGGGTCTTCAAAGCCATGAAACAGTGAGATAGTCCTTTCAAGTAAGTTTCAGCAATCCACAGGCTCTCACAGAATCCCAGAATAGTCAGGGTTGGAAGGGTTGGCTCTCATTGAATTAAAATAGTGATTTTGAGGACCTGAACAACTGAAAAATTAAGTCTCTGTAATTTGGTGGTATTATTATTCCATAAATTAAAACAATACAGTAAATGGAAAAATCTATGGCTTACACTTTGATTTTTTAAATTATTTATTTATTTATTTTTAACTTATGGGCAGTGGGCTTAACCATTGCTATTACCCAAAGAATCATAGGCAATATATGGTATGGACCCTGCTCCAAAGACATTGCAGTCAATGAACAGTGTGCAAAGTAATATTATTAGTAATGGTGTGACAAGTCTTTTAACACTTGAGAATATTTGGCCTCTAAATATCTCTTATCTCTCTAGTCCATGTGATGCTTTTGGGGACAAGAACAGAAGTTGGTGGGCCAGGTGTTCCAGCTGTCCTGGACCCGAAGTCAAAATCTAGACTAGGAAACTAAGTCTCATTCCCTTGTCCTGATGTCAGCTGGCTCAAAAGAGTATGTATCTGAGCTATTATCCACACTACTCATTTTCTTACCCTCCACGACAACCACTGCATCACAATTGCCTGGATAGCCCCTGTCCTGTACTAACTCCCCACATTGCCTCTCGCTGGGGGCAATCTGTCGTGGCTTCCTGGTATTTGCACATTTTCTGAAGCGGGTGTGTGAAGTCTCTCTCTCTCTCTCTCTGTTTCATAACCAAATGTACCTTTTCATGAAGTTTATAGGAGCATAATTACCTCTGAGACTGCTGCTCCTTCATCCCCTGTGGCTGGAACTGTTTGACAGGTTCAGAAGCTATTTGGAGGGAACCAGCAAATAAAAATAAAGAAACATACACAAACAGCATGATTGCATAAGCAGTGTTTCCTTGGGAAATCGGGAGGAAAGATCACTAAGCAAGATTACACATATTTTTCACAGTTGACCCAGAAGAAAAGCATGCCAGGCACTAATGCTTCAACTGTGACTGTTTTATAGAAACTTGCTGTTACCTTTTCCCAATATTCCTAGATATGTTTCTAGACAAAGAAAAATAATACTGAAGTATTTGTAAGAATTTAGCATTGAATTTATTTTTGTATTAATTTTATTTTTTTAGCTGTATAGATAAGTCTTTCTCGACCAGGTCTCACTCAGATTGTGTGTACTTTTATTGAGTGTTGTTGTGTCATAAAGTTACCAACTGTGTGGCAGTGCTATGCAGTCCCATGTTGTCTTCAGTTATTATTTGATAAGATTGCATAAAACGTACTTTGAGTAGATTTCAGTATGACATTCTGCAACTATATATTGTGCTGTGCAATTGAAGTAATAACACATTAAGCCGAGAGAAAAAAGGGCAGGAAAGACAAGCAAAACAAATTAGACCATAGAAAAAAAACCCATGTTGTTATACAGCTGGTACAAAAATATGGTATTTAGATGTTCTTTAACAAAGCTCAGTTGATGAAGGGGTAAAATAGAAAGGTTTTACAGTTTGATATACCGATATCCTTCTTTAAACATGCAATTTATGTTCTTTAAATTACTGGCCACTTCATTTCTTTTCCTGCCTATACTTTTGAAGTGTGTGTGCGTGTGCACACACACACACACACGAAGAAACAGAGATGTTCTTCCTGGGCACTGGAAGGATTGAACATATGCTTAAAGAATTTGTTAAACAATTTTATTTTCAACACGTATGTATGACATCTTTAAAGTTAAAAACGTCATAAATTAAATTTAGAATTACTTGTTCTTTTTTAGATTGTTTTAAAAATAGAAAAATACTAGTTATAATAAAATAATAATATTTCAGACTCCAGTTGTACAATTTTTTTTTTTTTTTTTCTGAACTGTTTGCAACTAAGGAGTGTGCCCCTAACTTGCCCCCTGCAAGTACTTTTAACAGAAAATAGATTAATCATCTTGGAGACCTCACATGACCACATTAATTCACCTCAAATGCCACATAGCCATGTTTAGAGAAATGCTGTGATGCTATTTAGGGAAAGGGCAATTTTAAAATGTGTTTCTTAGAGCTGTCTACTCTGTAAGGAGTCATGGCATGATTGAAACTGTTTGGTTTTATCAATTTCTTTTTATTATTTGGAGAAATATGGAGGAAGGAAAATCAGTACAAGTTTCTTTCAAGCATCTAAAGTTTTCTTGCTACTTTTTCTTGTATTTCAGATCCCACATGGATTCACTAAATTCTCTACATCTAGTTGCTAATGATAACAAATGAGTTCTTTGTTTAATTTCACCTTAGATATTCTCAAAGAAGAAAAATGCAAATGCTCCAACCATTATTTTTCCTTGTCTAGTAATATATCTAGGAGTCCTGGGGAAATCTAAGCAATTTTTCATGTTAAATTTCTTATTGTGTTGCCTTGTTGTAATCATTTGCAAAAAACTCATTATGCTGCATTACTCTTTGAAGTGGTTGAGCATATTCCAGTAGGTGAGGAAGGATGAGAATAGCCATGGGGAATGATTTTTCTCCTGGAGTGAGACTATCTGTACTTTGTGAACATACTCTAAAGTAGGCTGAAAACAATTCATATTCCTCTTGGAGCTCATTGAACTTTGAGTTACCCTTTTGATTTCAGTGTTAGATTAAGAGATTGCCTTTCTATTTACAGTGATGCTAGGGTTTGCATGAAGCAGGATGGCTCCCTTTGTCACTTCTAGAAGCAGCTGATATAGCTGGAAGTTTTTTCATTGATGTTAAGTATGCTTGTCTGCAATATATTCAGTACTAAGGCAATTATAAATATTGAGCTCAAAAAGGAAAGCTCTGAAAATTCATTAATTACTGAAGTTAAGATAACTGTTCTTCCAGAGAGACATCCATTGTCTAAACAGAGGCATCTGTTTAATATCTTCATCAATGACACAGTCAGTGGGATCAAGTGCACCCTGAGCAAATTTGCAAATGACACCAAGCTGAGTGGTGTGGCTGACACACCTGAGGGATGGGATCCCATCCAGAGGGACCTGCACAAGCTTGAGAAGTGGGCCTGTATGAACCTCCTGAGGTTCAACAAGGCCAAGTATAGGGTTCTGCACCTGCGTCGGGGCAAGCCCTGATATCAATACAGGCTATGGGATGAAGACATTGAGAGCAGCCCTGCTGAGAAGGACTTGGGGGTACTGGTGGATGAGAAGCTGGACAAGAGCCAACAATGTGCGCTTGCAGCCCAAAAGGTCAACCATATCCCGGGCTGCATCAGAAGCAGTGTGGCCAGCAGGTCGAGGGAGGTGATTCTGCCCCTCTATTCCACTCTGGTGAGACCCCACGTGGAGTACTGCGTCCAGCTCTGGAGCTCTCAGCACAGGAAAGACACGGACCTGTTGGAGCGGGTCCAGAGGAGGGCCACAAAAATGATCAGAGGGCTGGAGCACCTCTGCTGTGAGAACAGACTGAGAGAGTTGAGGTTGTTCAGCCTGGAGAATGGTCCAGGGAGATCTTATTGTGGCATTTCAGTACTTAGAGATGGTTTATAAGAAACAGGGGGACAGACTTTTTAGCAGGACCTGTTGTGATAGAACAAGGGGTAATGGTTTTAAACTAAAAGAGGGTCGTTTCAGACTAGATATAAGGAGGAAATTTTTCACTGTGAGGGTGGTGAAACACTGGAAGAGGTTGTCCAGAGAGGTGGTAGATGCCCTGTCACTGGAAATGTTCCAGGTCAGGTTGGATGGGGCTCTGAGTAACCTGATCTAGTTGAAGTTGTCCCTGCTCATTGCAGGGGGCATTGGACTAGATGACCTTTAAAGGTCTCTTCCAACCCAAACTGTTCTGTGATTCTATTGCAAATAAAGATCTTCACAAATACAGGAAAGGGAAAAAAGCTATGAACATATGTCAAGTAGCAGACAGATCAGGAAAAGGGAAGGAAATATTTACCCAGATAATAGTTATTTATCACTTAAAATTAGAATAGCTTTTTGTGAAATTAATGTTTTTTAAGGCTCATCCTGAAGCATGGAGAGAACAAATTTCTACCAAGTAAACGAGTGGTAAGCTAGTAAATGGGACTGTATTTTTCACAGCCTAATACACACAGCTGCTTAGCCATCTCATTTTTTCATTGATCATGAACGCCATGGTCACCCACTGAAAGATATTTTTGTCTGGGCTTGCACAGTATCCCCAGGTTAAGACCTGATTCCTTACTGATCCTGGGGCTCCTTCCACATCCTTTGCAGCGGTAACAGCCCAGATGCTCTGATTTTGCCTCCCTTTGGTGCTCCGTCCTCTGCCATTATGATAATTCTGGACATGTTACTCAATAACACCAATGTCACATTTATTCTGATACAGACAGAACATAGAGATGTCCACTTAAATGAATGTGTTCTTTAAATACCTAACTACATGTATCTGCCAGTGAAGTTTCTAACATTTAAAGGAATTATTGCTAAATAATAAATGCATGCCAGAAAGAAGTATTTTTTCCATAAAATCAATTTAGCTCCATAAAGTCCAATTTATATAAAATAATTTTAATATCTTAAAATTTTAATGGCATGGATTGGTGAGATTGGTATGAGTCTGATATCAGACTGAAAGGAGATGCAAAAATGATCCTTGTAGTACCATAATATCTTCTGTGCCTCACTTTGAAAGGTTAGCATCAAATATGGATTCCTCATTAACATTTAAAACATTTGAATTTTATCTTGTAAATCGTGCAAAAATAAAGTTTATTATTTTTTGCAATAATGTTGTAATGACAAGTTGCCCCTATCACCTTACTTAGCTAAAATTATCTTATTCGTAGTGGATAAATTAAAGTTGGAGAACTTTTTTGCTTAACAGTATTTTTTTATTGACAGATTTCTTTTGTTATTGTCTGCTCCTGGAAGATACTATGTTTTAGGCATTGCAATCAATTAAAAATACATTTTTATCTACTGTGTCTTTTACTTAAAGGTAGCTAATCCTTCTCAATCATAAAGGTATTTGTGTAAATAGGGAATTTTATGCATGCTGTATCAAAAGCATAACAGTCAGGTAGCATAATATTATATACTGATGTTAAAAGAGTCTTTTGAAAGAAGAATGTCTTTTGAAAGAAGAGGCTTTTATTTGAGGCAAATGATTGGAAATCAGGGAGTCTTTTCCTTTAAATTTTGCCATAAATTTTCCTTCAAGTTTTGTGACATCACTTGATCTCTATCTCTCTGTAGTTTTCATCTGTGAAATAGTACTGCTTGCCTAATATTTCTAAATCTACTAATACTAGAGGATCTCGATGCATCTTGAGAGAAAAGACACTGTAAGAAAAAGTACAGTGATGATTATGTAATACCAATTATTTTACATTTCTACCCTATATACATTCAGTCACATTTATTTATTTTTGATGCATTCCTTCTAGCCTGACTGGGAAGTCTTAATGGACACAAACATATGAGTGAAGATAGAGGATACTGGTGCTCAGCTGACATATTTTGTGCAGCTCCGTGCATCACAAAAATTCAGTTGTTAGCTAAGTTTAGCGGTAAATATAAACTTCACTTTTTTGTAAGCAGTGAAAGGGCAGGTTCAGGAGCAGAAAATTGTCCTGTATCAGAAAAATTTTTAGCTTTGACTACAGCAGCTGAAGTAACTCTCACTAAATCCCATGGAACCAATCTGAGCGTGCTGTAGGCTGCAGAGGGCATGCATGGGTGTTAGACAGGGATGGAGACGACTCTCAACCTGTCGTCTTTGGTGATGAGGCTGTCTTAGGGAGGAGACAGAGGCAGTGCTGGCACATCTCTGTACCTGAGAGGACTATGACAAATGCTAGCAGGGCTGCAGGGGATGTGGCTGAGGTCATCCTCTTGTTGTCATCTTGACAGGCTTTTTAGGCTCAGTTTTAGTCCAGATATAAATTTGATCTGTTCTTCCAGTAATATAATCTGATGTGATAAAATATCACAGGGAAAACTACAAATAAGATGGATTGCTTGTATTACCATACTGTCATTTAAAAAAATGATAGAATCCTGCTAGCGAATAGGTCTAAATGTAGAAATTTGGGTTTTTTCTTATTTTTTTTAAGTGAATGGAGGTCAGCTGTAGCTGTCCTATCGAATGTATTTTTTTTTCTGTGAACAATATTGAATCAGAAATATGCCAAGCAAGAGTTAATGTAATGAATCAAGTCCTGACCCAGTACTAGGAATTTGAATTTGCATCATTGATAGTCCTCTTCTCCTAATACTATCATTACAACCAATATATGCGTTTGTATTTTCACAACCAGACCTGGAGGATCCTTTGAGAGCATCATGGAACAGAAAACCGGACATGGAAAAAAGCACTGTTGGTCCTCATGTAGAAGTAAAGGAGTGCAGGGTGGAATGCATTTCAAAGTAAATGTTACTTGGCTGCAGACAGTGTTTTAGTGAATTGCACAGAAGGAGGACATTTAATTTGCAATTGTTGCGTAGAAATTTTGAGAACCCAGAGGAGGAGAAACAGAGGCAGGAACAATGTCTAAATTCAAACTGGGCAAATTTAATTTTTAATTACATTTTAATTTTAATTCTGTGCCCCTTTATGGATGTCTTGATTACATCCTATGACTAACAATGAATTACTCATTTAGTAATACAAAGGATGAATATGTGTATTTTTTTGACCCCCCCCAAAAACCCAACCCATGTACAAGCAAACAGAAAAACTCTCCAAAAATCTCAAAAAAAACCCTCTCAGAACTCCAGAAGCTAGAATGTCCCAGTATGCAATATCAAGAGAGAATTAGCATTATATCAGGAATTATAAAATTCTTGTTATTCTTAGTATGACTGTCAGAAACAGAAGAGTTAGAAATTAAAAGGAAAATTACATTACCCTCTTTCTAATAGGCATACATACTGCAAGTTTTACAAGCATGAAGTAACTATCAAGGCACTTGTAATGTAATCTGACAGAAAAATAATGTATTTTTTTCCTCTAGTCATTTGCTATTTTCCAGTACAATACAGACTATTAGACATCACATACTTTATATTTTAGAGGATGAGACAACAGGAAAATATCCTGTACGTCTGCAAAAAAGCAGAAACTTGAAAAAGAGAAGATGTTTCCTTTAGGATATTACACTGTTGTTTAAAAATAGCAGTAATTAACACTGAAAAATAGGTTAGTGAAACCAATCCTATACTTTTAGTGCAAGTGACCAGAACCAAATGCGTTTCCTATCTTTTCTCTCTACCTTAAGCCTGGGTTTTGTTTGTCTCCTAAACTGCCACATTCATTCTCTGGTTTGTGTGGTATTTTTCCCCCTGACAGAAAAAACATGGGCTACCAGGCCGTGTCTTTGCTCTTAATTCCCTTCTTCATAATGAGACGTAAGACTTGCCAACACTGCATTCCCTCGCAGGCGCTTCTCATTGGCGTGACGGGTGTTCATGCCATTCTGAATGTGCTGCTGGGATTGCATTCTTCCAGTTCTGGCGTGAAACTGTGGTTTCAGCTTGGGCACGAAGTTGCCAACTGCTGGTATGTATGTGGTATAGTAACGATATTTAAGATGTCAGTGGTTTGCCAGGTTGCATTGCTATACTTTTGAGTGTAACTATTTGCATTTTTTTCCCCGACAAAACAGATTTCTGTTGGAAGTGCTAGCATGGCAAAATCAAAATATTCTGTGGGGACACAGCAGTTTCAGAAACATCTGTGTCATAGATGTCAGTATTTCATTTCAACTGTTTTGTATTCACAAACCAGAATCTTTTTGGAATGATAGCACTGAACTACGCCACTTAGGACTGATGCGAGCTGTACATCTTTTCTGTAAAGAAACAACAGACTGGCTGGAGAAGTAAGGAAAACAGAAACATGGTTTAAGGGCAGTTTGTATGAAGTCACATAGCAGCATCCTGGGAAGCCAGGCTGGTAAAAAGTAGTGTTAGTCGATCAATAACTGAGCTAATCTTATGAAGTGACCGGCGAGGTAAGTTGATAGCAAAGTCCTTGTGTTCAGTATTTTGTGGTTTTGATCTCTCAGCTGTAGGCTATTGCTGGAATAATGTTTTCACACTCAAAAAAATATTATAATATTTCTTGTATTCATATGCAACATGGTCTTTAGCATGTTTACTGTTAAGAAGACGAAACTTTGATGCCTCATCTGGCAGTCTCTGGACATAAAATGTGAGAGACCTCAAGTTCTGAGTAGGAACATCTCCTCAACGTCATGGTGTGCTCAGGTAAAAGTCAGTATCAGAAGAAAAGCTCCAAACTCCATCCTTCCCTCCCAGAGAGTTTTCTGGGCCCTACTGATACCTTTCTTTGTCTGTCCGTTTCTGACTTGATATCAATTGACAGACATTTCTCATTTGCTTACTTATAAGAAAAAAAATATATATGAGTTATTCTCTTCTAAAAGTTCATGTCTATAGACTGCTATGTGAGGTCTCTAATGAATACATGCTATAACTCGTTCATATCATGCTGGTCCATAAATACTCCAAGGGTACCCAACGACCCTGGGAACTTGTTGCCTTCAGAACTTCTGGGCATGCCTGCAGAAAGCATAGCTTGTTCTCTGACATTTGTACTTCACCAATAATCTCTGAGAAGGCACAATAAAAAAACATAGAATGTACTTGAAGAGCGATAGAAAGAAGGGCTATGTTTTATGCCAATTTAGTTAAAAAAAAAATCCCCAAACTGAGTTGTCTGAAGTAGTTAGGAAAGCTGATGTAATATAACAGCTGTGGGCAGTTTTTCTCCCCACTTCTTAATATAGACAGAATTGATTAGTTGGGTGTAGTATAGTGCTGCGTGTGTCAAGTAGGTACAAAATGGTTGTTCTCACGAGAAAATTGCATGCAGACTTAGCACATGATAAGCTGTCTTGTGTTAACACAAATTGCCTCGTTCTTGAAATGGAAAGTGACTGGGAGAGCTATAGAGGATGTTTGTATAGTCTGAGCTATGCACATATTCTGTGAAAAAAAGAATTACAAAATTCCTCTATGCTCTACTTTCTAAAGTGTTTTGCTGAGGAGAATACAGAGAGAAACATTGTGCTGAAATAAAAACGTGTATTTTTATTTGCTTGTGAACTTGAAAGAATAAAATAAAATTGTTTTGTGCAACCATAGTGAACTTCATCTTGTAGAAATAAGCAGTTTGGGTTAAAAATAAGCCACTTGAGTTAGCATAATGCAAGAAACTTGTTGAAGCATAAATAAAATGTTTTTATCATGCTTTTATAACCCAGAAAACTGCCAAAGGGGCAGCTTGAAACTCTTAAAATCAATTAATTTCTGTCTATGAAAAAGTATGAAAGATGCTAAATCGGGAAAAACATTTTAGTTGTAGGTACCTGAAAAAAAACCCCAAATTTATTAAAAAGCATACCCTCTCAACCGTAACTGTAACACTTTTGCTATGATGCTATAATTAATGGCCAATGAAAGAAACTTTTACAGCTAATGTACATTCCCCAGACACATGGTGCATTTGTTATTTTCACCAACTGTTCTTGCCATTTTTTAATGTTCAATATTCACATTTGTTTCCTAATGCAAAGTAAGTTAATACTTTTTTTAAAGACATACTTTTCAGCTGCAATGGGAGTTTAAAGTACATTGTGTTCAGAACAAAACAGTGTTTTCTGTACTGTGTCAGCAGCTAAGTTGAGAATTTGATAGCTTTTTTCCCCTTTGTACCATTAATTGCTTTTAGGTATTTCTGAGAAGTGCAAGTGCCTCACAAGGGACAATTCTCCCATTTGAGTGAAGTTTGAGTACTGTATTAAGCTCTCCTACTGTACAGCGTCATGTGAGCTTACAAAAATATTTAGGAATGTAAGACCAGAATGGGTTGCAGCCAGGCTGTTTCCAGGGATGAAAAGAAAATTTGTTCAACTCTCCCTCTCATCATATACACCATAAACTAGCCACTCCATTAATTGCTTTCCAGCACTCCATTAAGAACACTGAAACTTCAGTTCAAAATGATGTCCCTAAAAATTATAACGTGTCAGAGGAGAAGAAATTGTAATGTGTCGCAGAGGGTTGTTTTTTTTTTTTTAATTTTCTTCGTATGTGTCTTTGGCACTGTAACCAATAAATCCTTATCAGTCCAAATCTGGCAGTTACTTTAACCATGAGTACACCAGCAAGGTATACCAACACAGACACCCGAATTTTTTTCAGTACTGGACCAGTTCAGGTTGCCAGCGTGAACTATCCGATGCTGCCTCAGCCTTTTTTAGTGAAAAGGGAGGAGCAGGGGAAGCTCCTGAAGCTGTGTGCTGCATTAAGCAGGAAATAAAAAGTGTTGCTGGTCCCTGCAGATGCCCAGGCAGGATTCAACTCTGGATATACAAAAATTCATGTCACAAGCTGCAGTTTCTAACTCAAGTAAGCCCCGTGTGGACATAAACCCCTTCTGTAACAGTTTCAATCTGTATTTTCAACAAACAATTTGAAGGCTTCTCCAAATCTTTATTTCTGTAATAGATAAACTTTCTTTAATTTCTACTTTTTCTAATCTCTGATCTAAATATACTCATAGCCCATTTTTATCCATATTACTTTATAGTACTGTTATCCTTTAACTTAAACTAATCCCTTTCTTGTAGGGGTCACCATTTATAAACAGTGGTGTAATACTCACTCTCCTTGTCTAAGCAAGCCAAAAATATGATTATCTCTTAGTGACATCATGAAAATAACCATGAAATGTATACATCCTTAAAAAAAATATAGGCACAAAGCCTGAAATGTATCTAAAAGTAAGATTATTATCTGCAAAGATTTATTTTGTATGTAATGACAACATATTCTTTTTTTATAGTCTAAAAAATGGGTTTAAATCCAATTTATTGAATGCTTAGACAAGTCCAGTTTCAGCTCAGTTTAGCATTCAGAAGTGATGTTCATGTTGTAAAACTCTCATACAACTGAATACAAGGAAGACCCCTCTGGAGAATTTACATGCAGTAAATATCCTTGGGAAAGTCACTGGGATATTAGGACTTAGGATGTCTGTATAAAGCTGCTTTCTGTGGTCTTGTGTAACCAGACAGCACTGACCGAATTGTCACTTGGAGAAGCCCAGTGAGACTTCAAAGCTTCCTGCTGGTGTCATTGAATTGATTCCTACTTTTCTTCCTATTCTAATTTGTGTTTTCCCTGTTTTCAGGTTCAGTGCTGACATTACTGGATGGGTGGGGGACGTTCTTTTCTTTTTGCCTTCTCTAGAACTGAGAATTCAGTAAATTGATCATCATTTTTTCTTTTTATTTTTTTATTCAAACTGTCATCTGCACAGAGATAGAGGGTAAAATATAGACCTTTTGTTATAGGCCTTCTCTCTCGATTTCCTTGCATTCAGGTGGATGAGTAGTGGTCTGTGATGATTGCTTTGTAGTTTATCTGTGTAAATCAAATTAAATGCTTTTTCTTCAGAAAGAAAACAAGACATTTCATTTTTTTTTTTTTCTATTGACTATGTAATTGCACAGCAGCTGCTGCCTGGTTTCATGTACCTATCTGCTTGTGTATCCAGGTTCTCTCTTACTGTAAGAGGAGAAAATTAATCTTAGCTAATAGCTCTGACATAATTTCTCCATTGTTTAGCCATTTCCTACTTTTATACTGCCTTGTTCTAATTGATGTTAAGCAGTGACAATGAAAGGAAAAACATTTAACAAAAGTAGAAAAATGGTATCATAAAATCATAAATATTAGCAGAGGGGTGGAGGATGCACATGGACATGGGAAGACACTTAACTGTCTGGAATGAGTTAGCAATAGCACGTGTTGGAAATGGTCTTTATGCAGACTTTTGTCTTTCATTCATACTGACATAAGGAAATTTCTGGTCTTCCCACCTTTTTGTTGAGTCACCATGCTAATGGACACACGTCCTAAAGTTTAGTTTTCTCATTTCAGGTCTCTCCCCTTTGAAAATTGCCAAAAGTTCTCTGGTTTTAGGGGAAATATTCATTTTCTAGGCATGTGATTCCTACAGCATAATTAAAAAAAAAAATATTCTGTCCTTTGGCATTGTATTTGTGTTCTCACATCATCCTATCTGCTTATTTTCCTTGTGTTGAAATAACCTACCAAGACAGGTACTTTGTTTTTACGTGTAGTATTCTATACCTGTGGTGTTATTTAAACAGTTCCATAAGTGTGCCTGAAGTCCTATATTGTTACTTACTTTTGGCCTGTTTCTCCCACAAATCCAGTCAAACATTTTTGTGTGACAATTCCTCAATAAAAGAATTAGGGTTTAATTCTCACAAAAGCGAGCTAAGCCAAGTTTCATGCCTTCAGCCCACCTAATGCCTCTCAGTAGCCCTTGTGGCTTTCCACACCTCTGTGTTATGGAGGTGCTATTCCCTAATGCTCCACTCTTTTTCACAGGAACAGCCCATGTTTCTTCAGAAAACATAGCTGGCATGCAGCTGAGCAGCCATTTCATTAGCAAACATTTTAGGAAAAAAGGTGGGTGCAGGCCGGGAAGTGAAACTCTGGTTGGTATCTACAAAGAATACAGAACCATGATTTATGAAGTATGTATGCTGGAGGCATGAAGTTGAGCATATGCCAGCAACCAGAGCATGAACCCTTCAGGACTCTGGGCTCAGGCCAACGTATACCAAGCCAGTATAGGCATGACATTGTTGCTGCTGTTGCTTCAACTTGTGCAACGTGCTAACACGTGGTATTGTCACACTTGCTTTTGCTAACGAACCTGGAAAATTTATTTCTTTAAATACTTGATGTGTCTTAGGGAGGTTGAGGTTCAACGGACTAAAACTCTAGCATTTTTAGTGAACTGTAGGGCATTAGCTGTGCACTTATTTATTTGCTTTAATGCTTGCATGTTTCAGAGGTTGTAAATCTGTTGCTTTAGTGTACACTATTGAAGTCATTGCTGGTACACTATGAAGAATTCCCACTGATCACCCAAATTGCCTGGTAAATCAGTCACGTATAAAAGCAGATGTGGATACTGTTTTCATTAACCGAGTTTACACAATACTTAAAACTTATAAAATAGCTGGGAAGGGTAAACAGCATGTACACTTCTTTGTGATTCACAGTCAGACTTCCATGAAATGAAGAAAATTTTCTGAAACCAAAGCTTTACTCATGACCTATTTAAGTCATTGTGTAGTTCAACAAAATTTAAAAGATGATATATGAAAAACAAACCCTTATGAAGTGTGGTGAGACAGCAAAAAGCAGACAGGATCACGCAAGGTATTATCCATCTTGCAGAATGACTGGAAGAACCTTTTATTACAGATTTTACTGTCAAAATTTAGTAATAGGCTCATGCAGAAAGAGTAATCGGTGAGAGCAGCTGCTGCTGCCTTTCCTACTTCAATCCACAGCTTGAACTAAAACTAGAAATGGTACCTTTTCTTCTTTCGATATTGAGGTAGTAGTATAGTTGGGCAGCTTGTATCGTTCTTGACTTTGAGAACAATCCTTTTATATGCAATATTATTTTGATGGTATTACCTCTGGCTCATAAGTTGACGTTCTGACATTAAGAATTGCACAAATAATCATGAATTTCTATCTGAGAGCTACACAGGAGTGTAATGTTTACATTAGCTGCTAGGATAAATTCATGTTAGTTAAGTATGAACTGATAGCCAGTTTGGCAATATTTGTTCTAAATTCAATTACCAATAATTTCCCATTGAAGTTTCAAGCTCCTGTGTGAGACAGAATGAGCATGGATTCAAAGAAATTAAAAAAGAGAATGCATGTGCATGTATGTATAATATCAGTGCCAATTTGCCAGCGGTGAGCCTGCAGGAAGGCAGCCTGCCTGCTCCACCACTCACCCAGAAACTTTGCAGAACAGTCAATCAGCCAATTACCCAGCAAGCTATCTACATCCCAGAATGCTAAAAGTCAAAGCAATTTTTTTTTGTTCTTTACTGGCATTTCCTTTACTGGCATTTCTCCTTTTGCATGTCAGCTATTCCATGCATTTTCTGTGTGTTAAAATTGGGAATGTATAATCTTTGTTTTCTGGCTTATTTGCTTGTATTTTCCTAATCAGATATTTATTTCATCATATTGCTGAAAACAAGGGATTACTAGGTTTACTGTTATATTTGCTTAAGTGTACCATTTAGTTTTATCCCACCTGACTTTATAGAATTAAATTGAAGGCGGCTCTTTTGCTTCTTATTTGCTTCAAACAATATCAGAGAAGAGACTTAAGGGAACTATGAAGGAAGGGGCTGATAGAAACACAATATGAGGCACCGCTGCGGGTCGTTATCCTCTGATGCCTCTTTGCTCCCTCCTCCTCTTCCCTCCAAGATGGAGGCAATGGAAGTGATTAGAGCTTACCACACCTTGTGGAGGAAGGTTACAGTTTGGGTAAGGAAAATATTCATATATACGCATACACTCACCCCTAATTATTTGTGCTTCCTGTTTCCAGGTTCTTTTGTCTATTATTGGCAGGTAAGCTTTATTACAAGATTTTTGAAAGGTAATCAGCAATTGTCATCTCAAAATAAATTGGCTATTACTAGAGTCAAAGAAGTATCCTTAACCTAAACAAACCTCTCTCTGAAGTGATGCTGGAGGTCAGTCTGTTCTTCACGGAACACAATTTTCATCAGCAACAAATACATCAGAAATCATTTGATCTGCACAATTTTTGCTTAGAACAATGCTCAACGGTCCAGTTTGTACACATTTCCTGTACTTCTGGATTGCTTTGGTTTTTTTATACACTCTGACCAGTCAGAAGTTTCTTGGTTGCATGATGAATATGGGTCAGAAATCCTTCTTTTTGAGAAAAATAATTGAATTTATACTGTACCATAGAACTCTTTCTAAATATGTTTTATCCACTATTTTAAAACTGTTCAGTAGAATTGTATACAGTATTTTCCTAGAATATAATAGATACTTTCGGTAATAATAATGTTGCCATGCTTTAGGTAAATGTAAAATCTCTCTTAACATTATTTGTACAAAACTTCCCTTTAAAAATCCTCCCAAATACCAACAAAACATTTAAAAGGTTTAAACTTTAATTTTGAGATCTCTTTTCTCTTTCCATATACAAAAGTGTCTCTGAAAGCTTAGTACAGATTTGTTCTAATTCTGTATTTTTAATCTCTAGTGCGAATAATTTCATCTGATCTTTTGCTTGTTGTTTGGTTCATTTTAGGTTAAGCCAGGGGTTAACGTCTTACAGAGATTCATTAAAAAGCAGCTGGGTTCTTTCCAAGGACAAATAGAAAAGTGTTTTGGCTGTGATTTAAAGAAATTATGCAAAATTGAGATTTTTATCCACTCCGCTCTTCTCCCTCAACACTTTTATGTTCAGATTTGAAATATTCAGCCTTGAAATTTGGCAGAGATTTGTCCCTGTGTTTCAGATGTTGTATTGCACAGTTCAATAATGATCTGTTTTCATTTGGCTGAGATGCAAGCTTTTAAACAATATATGTTACATTTGTGCAAAGGTTTATATTCAACAATGAAATCAATGATCTAACAACATTCACTTGGTACATTTTATGTGTGTGTGTATCATATATAAACACTGGGGAAATTCCCAGTAAAAGTCATTCTTGCAGTAACTTGCTGGATTTCTGTGTATAAAGAAAATAAGGGAAAGGAGTTCAAAGAGACATACAGGGCTCTGGACTATAATTAAAAAGAGTGTGTGTGTGAATGAAACGTATTGATGGAAAAAATTGTAGCTTCATCAGCTGGGGACTGGAGTATGAGAATTCTGATTACCAAGTCGTTCTGCATGATGATGGAATTATAATATTAGTGGTTTAGTGCGCTTATAAATGATTATCAGAAGTTGTGCAATGAACTCAGCACGAAAAAATTTAATAAAATAAAAAAGAAATTTCTCACCTGAAAAGCTAATATCAGATTGTCACTTAAAAAAAAGATACATCTTGCAAATGAGGTGTCGTGGGTTAACCCCAGCCAGCAGCTAGGACCACAAAGCCGCTCCCGAAGTTCTCCTCGTTTCTGCCAGTGGGGCAGGGAGAAGAGGGGAGAAAAGGAGGAGAAAGGGAAAGGAAAAAAAACCTCGAGGGCTGAGGTAAAGAGGGTTTAATAGAACAATAATGGAAAAGGGAAATAATAATTACACAAGTCACTGTCACCACCTGATGAATCGGTACTTTCTTGAGCAGCGATCAGAGTTTCGCCCACTTGGCCAACCCCTATTTGTATACTGAGTATTTTTATGGTATGGAATGTTCAGTTGGGCATTCAGTTGTTCTGTCTGTGCTCCTTCTCAGCTTCTATGGGAAGCTGAAAAGAGTCCTTGAAAAGTATAAACATCGCCTGGCAGCAACATTCCTTTCACAGCAACCACTAGAAAAAAAATTAACTCTTCCCAGCTAAAACCAGGACGTGCAGTAAACCTTTGAACATAGCCAATCAGGGAGGGGGGAAAAAAAAAAGAAAAAAAAAAATTATAAAAATGAGGCAGAAAAAAGAACCCTAAAGAAAAGCAAAATCAAAGACTGCCTATGTCAGAGATTGGTCTTATGGTATTAAAAAAGCTTCAGTTTCAGAGTTCCGAATGGCCTATTTGAGCGTAGCAATATAAGAATCAATTGCTAAAATAATTATTTTGTTATAAGCAAGTTAGACTAGATGTTGGCAGCAGTGCTTCTGATGTTAGCAGAATGAACTAAGAAATATTAAGCATAAGATGATAAAAAAATCGCAGTTGTACTACAGATTAATCTGTCTTTTCTTGTTGATTTTACTTGTGAAAAGATTTTTAAGAAATAATGTTTTAAGGGTCTCTATACAGGGTAAGCTATAGAATGTCATCATAAGAAACCTGAAAATTTTCCTCGTGGTGGTGTATCGAATACCTGATACTGAGAAGTATCAAATATCCTCTTTCCTTTTTCCCTGAAATCCAGGTGTCATAGTGGGAATTGCTGTTACTGTTATGGTGTCCTTCAGTATAGTTGTCAACTTGATTGTCTTTGCCTACGCTAGTTGTGGGCATAAGCATATGAATAAATTTTGTATAATCCTATGAAACATTTAGTAATAAAACAAGGTATAATTACAGGAATATATAACAGAGTAGGCTTATACTGACTCAAAGTTCCAGCAGTATAATTGAACAAATGTACATTGATCAAATTTACATTTTGCCTGTCTTCCCAGAAGTTTGTTGCTGCCACCAGCTAAGTCGCACACTTGTGTGACTGACGTTTATTTTAAGTATACGGTCTAATCTGTCACTTCTAATGTAGCTGTTAGATATCTTGAGCATGAAAATTTGTGGGCAGAATAGTAGTACCCATTATTAATCTCTAACTAAGCCTGACATGGTACAGCTGTGGTCATTCGCTACAAAAATATTCTGTTCCTAAAGCCAATAGTGAGATAATTATCTTGGGATATAGAGACTTTTCTTGCCAAACAGTTCTGAGGAATGAAAGTCAAACAGCGAACACGAAATATTTTACTAATGTAGGGACACTAGCATTGGATTTATTATAACAAGAAGCTAGACAGAATTGGAAATTAGTGTATAGGAAGGCTGCCTGTTTCATCAGGGATTTATGTGTCCTGGATGTAGCACAGAGCAACACCTTTTGAGCTTCTCATCTGCACTGAAGTGTCACAGCACTAAGCCAAATAGCACATTAACCAATATCGGGGAACTGTGCGTGCTCAACTGAACGGGAGATGAAGGTGATCTTCACAGATGATAATATTGTTATTAAGACTTAAAGCACTCTGACTAAGGCCTCTGCTTTTAAAAAGATTAGTGGAAAGGATAAAAGAGAAGATAAAAATAGGACCAGGAGAAATGGAGGATGAGGTAAAATAAAAATCAAGATGGAAAGAGCAGGGTGGGAAAACGTAGGTTGGTACCACAGTGGAGATAGCTTGGGAAGATGTAAGTACAGAACACCTGTGACTGAGTGAGGGGATGCTGATACTAACAGAGTGAGAAGGGAGGGTACCAAAGAGCTGCTGAAAAAGGAGGAAAATTCATTGCTCCCAATCTGCTTGGACCACAGGTGTGTGGCGTTACTTGGGCGGGCTGGCTGAGCCTGGACTAGGACACTGCTGGAAACCTGTGTTTAGATGTTTGTTTTGTGTTCCTCGTCCCCAGAATGAGTGGCAAATACTGCAGAGGGAGTCACACGCTCCGCACAGCGGAGGAGGAAGTAATCCACATTGCTTAAAAATAATATGCTTCTGATATGCTTTGCAGGGCACTAACGGGGGGATCTGGCCGATGGGGGGATCTGGCCAACGAGTGGAAGATCTGCGTTGCATTGGAAAAAATGATTTAGGAGTGTCTTGGGAGGAAAAAAAAAAAAGAAGTTTGAAACTGTAATCCCTCTGCAGGGCAATCCTTACACAGTTATTTGCTTCATTGCAAAACTTTTCCTTTGCAAAACTATGCCAGAGGCATAATGACATGTCACTCAGTCCTCCCGCAGTCCCCGATACAAGCTTGGGTAGTTTGCTGAGGGCTTGCTGATGCCTGCCTGTCTTCTCTCTAAAATCAGTGCTTTTCACCAGGTGCCGATAGCCTTTTAGCAAAGAGAAAAATATAGGAACCCCTGAGAAGTCAGATGGGTCACTTTGGATCATGGAAGAAAATGACAAGGAAAAGAGCAGCAGAAAAGTTTTCACCTTCCCAGCAAAAATAAAGTAACAGGATGGGAGAAGTCAACGTTGCCCAGCTTTTGAGACACTTTATCCCCATTATGCCTGCCCTTAAAAAGATGTCTCCACCTTTGAAATTCAACAGACTGTAGAAGAATTGGAGTAAAACCTGCACCAGAAAAAATGGTCATAAAGCAAAAATTCAGTGCATTTTTAAACAGCAGGTGGATCCTGATGAAGTCATAATTATCCTAAGCTGACCTAAAGAAATCCAGTGCTGAGCCTTCTGTGTTCAAATGTTCAACTTGATATAGGCAGGGCTCTTCTTTCCCTTCCCTAATCCTTTTCTACTTTTTGGTTTTGTTATCCTTTGCAGCTAAGGAGCCATTCAAGTGCTTGTCACCAACAGCTTGGTGACTGTAGAACAAGTTTGTGACTAAGGGACATGATTTCATCCTTTGTTGGGGC
This sequence comes from Ibidorhyncha struthersii, assembly GCA_013398815.1. Lineage (NCBI taxonomy): Eukaryota > Metazoa > Chordata > Aves > Charadriiformes > Charadriidae > Ibidorhyncha > Ibidorhyncha struthersii. The sequence goes on from VZSZ01012436.1 coordinate 336,529, forward strand.
AAGAAAATGCAGAAATTCAGAAGTGGGAAATGGGCAGTAGTTGTGAATATGGACTACAACAGTAATACCGATCTGTTTTTCATCTGTTAAGACCTTTCTTAGAATGGCAGGCTTTTGCAAAAATTGTGCTTTGGTGTTTAAAAAACGAGTTTTTTATCTCTCGTGAGAAGGGAGGCAGATAAAAACCAGTATAGTATCTTCTCTCTCTCCCCCGCCCTTTTCTGTTTTTTAAGAGTTCTGGCTATTGAACTGTAACACTGGCCACATGTGCATTAAAACTATAAAGTCCTTATGAATCTTTAATGAGGAAATGTTCATGTGTGTACAAAGTAGATGGTTTTAACAGAGGCACCTCAGTCACTTTTAATTTTGTTTCCCTCACCATCCCCCAAATACCTCAAGGGCTCCGTTCTGCATTCCTTACACATTTTGCTTGCTTGGGAAAGACTCTCATTCACGTTAATTGAAAGATATCACCCCCTTCCTCCCCCCAAAAACCCCACATAACAAACCCAAAACTTGATTTAAAACTCAGTTTGATCTCAGAAAAGCATATAAAGAGTTTTTCTTGATTATGATCTTGAGGTTTTGATATGGGTTGAGGAACAGCTCAAAGAGAATTATTGTAACTGCAAAGAAGACAACATTTTAGAAGTGATCAGGTGCTGTGTTGTTGTGGGTCTACTTAGTAAGGTTATAATGTTTCATTCTAGTTGCTGCTGTAATTAGGGAGGGGAAAAACCGTGCCCAGTCTCAGAGGAGGCAAAGGCAGTGAGTCTGGTCACATCCCGAGAGGCCAGTGAAATGGCAGAGACGAGGATGTTTCCTGTTGACTCTGCATGGGATCACAAGTAACAGCCTCCTTGTTTGGATTCAGTATTGGAAATAATAAAGGTCAATGCCATTAAAAACAGTGTACGAGTAAATAGTTAACCTTGCAGGAAAAATTTCAAAATCTACTAAAACTGTGAGTTTAGTATAATATTGATGAAATGGTTATCTTTCTCGGTCTTGGAGCTAACTACGTGGTGAATGCAATCAGCCACCATAGGACTGTATAAAATCTCAGCTTTTTTATTAGTTTGCTTTGCTCAGGAAGGTTGTCCTTGCTTCATTGTCTACGTTTCAAGAATTCATTGACCTTAAAATATGTTTCTATTTTTAAAGAAAGGAAGCTGAATAGAGAAATTAATACACTTTGAATTGGAACAAGAAACATTTTTTAGTTTGTGTTTTTTTTTTGTCCTAAGTAATGCTTGTGAAAATGGATATATAATACAATGAAATGTAAAAAAAAAAAACCAAACCAAAAAACTCTTAAGCTAATTTTTACCTCTAAATAATTGTTTCTGAAGTAACAAGTTGTTTGTCAAAATACCACTGTGAAGTATTCCCAGCATCTCAAAATGAGCCATGACAATGTAATTGCTCCTCTATTACTATTCTTAAAATCCAATTCTGAAATCTGTTTGGAGTCGTAGCTGTACACAGTTTCACACTTAGTGTGTCAGAAATAAATATAATATTCAGAGCCATACAGCTTATGAACACACTGTTTCAGAGTTCTCCCATTTCTGTTACAGCAAATATCTGTTAAAAGATAACAGGAGGGAAGCAGGTTAGTTTTTGTTTGTTGTGACTATGGGATGAGGTGGTCTGCAGCCTGACACACCTGCAGGTACTCACCCCAGAAAACAGGACACCAGGGAAGGATTGCTTGTACCTGTGGACAATAAATTGGGCACTTCTGCTTTAAAAGAGTGGGCATTAGCAACAATCTTTGTTACTTTACATATATGCTTGTCTCTGATCAATCTGTATTCTTTTTGGTACCCTGCAAACGCATCTTTGAGTAACGCTTACTTAGAATCCAGGACACATGGAGACTGGAGGTGGGATGGGATTGTGCATCTTTTTGGAATCAAGATTAGGTGTCATCCAAAAATAACCTGTGGGAGGTTACCCTGAGCTTGTACTGCTCTTCCAGGGACTATTTCAGCTCTTGCAGCAATCTGAAAGCCAGGAAGTATAGAATCATAGAATAGTTTGGGTTGGAAGGGACCTTTAAAGGTCACCTAGTCCAACCCGCCTGCAATGAGCAGGGACATCTTCAACAAGTTCAGTTTGATCAGAGCCCCATCCAACCTGTCCTGGAATGTTTCCAGGGACGGGCCATCTACCATTTCTCTGAGCAACCTCTTCCAGTGTTTCACCACCCTCGTTGTAAAATAGTTCTTCCTTATATCTATTCTGAAACTACGCTCTTTTAGTTTAAAACCATTACCCCTTGTCCTGTTGCAACAGGCCCTCCTAAAATGTCTGTCCATCTTTCCTATAAACCACCTCTAAGTACTGAAAGGCCACAATAAGATCTCCCTGGACCGTTCTCTTCTCCACGCAAAACAATATAAGCATATTCTCCAGGCAGAACAAATAGAAAGGTATGAAACTTTATTTGCCCCCAAGGTGCCATTTTACTGAGTCTTTGGACCATCCTTTTCCCAAATTTTGTCATGTATGGTACCACAATGTGCAAAGATGAGAGAACTTAATTTGTATATAGGTTTATTTTGCTGAAATTTATATAAAACTAGAAGTGATAAGGCTTGGATTGGCTATGACTTAAAGAAATCAGTACTTTGCATGAAGTTCCAAGATTTAAGCTTTATCTGTAAAAAGAGGATAAACACATGGAGCTCAGCATGTCACAACACTGACCATAGCTAAACAGCATGACACCACATAGTAATGTATTATGCCAGCTGGAACTGCTGGCAGACAACTTAATTCAGCCATCAACTTGTAACTGAGGTTAATAGTGGCAACAGCACCAGGCCATGCAGCTGCTGCTGTCCGTGGAAATTTGTCATATGTCAGTAGGTTGCCTTTTAAATGTTTTGAGATGCCAAAGAGTTTGGTGTGTGACAAACCCTCCCGGGTGTGTGTTGTGCCAGGTCGTATGCAGTGTTTTACAAGATATTGAAATATAACCCAGATTTTCAGGGAAGGCTTGGTATTCCAAGTAGTCCAACAGAAAGGAATGAGAAGGTGTCTTCTTTTTTTTTTTTTTCAGTTCTTCATTTTCTTTTGCCTAGTGCATACTTGGCCACCCAGAAGATAAAGCTGATACTATATAAGTAATAAAAGTAGCTTCACTTACAGTTTTGAGAGTTTTTCAATGAAGTATTTATTTTTATTGCTATGCTAGACAGAAGGTTTTTGCACAGACACTTTGTTCTGTGTTTCTCACATCATCAAATGTTCAATGTACGAGCTTTCTGCAATCAGGATACAAAGCTTGTGAAATCCTTCGTTATAGTGTGCTACAGTTGTAATCCTAAATAGTTTCAGCACAGTGGGTGGCTTTCAGTCTGATTTTTGTTGTTAGTTATGAGCCACACAGCTATGTTGGTATTAATTGGTATGATATTGAGCACTTTTGTTGTTGTCTTTGCAAAAAGGTATTTAGAGAGTTAACTGACCTAAGTAGTTTCTCACCTGTGTGTATTTTCATATTACAATGCAGTTTTATAAGGTGGAAATTTAAAATAAGACCCTGTCTGAAAAACTCATTAGCACTAGATTTATTTTTTGTTTAAGTGTAGTCGTGGTGCTCTGAATTCAAGGAAATAAAATCAGGAATCTGTGAATTAAAATGCACCACTGTAGCAGGAAGTTACATGTTTTCCATTCAAGCAGCTGTTTTACTGTTCAAAACATGGCAAGCAAGTATGTTTTTAAAAGTTTATGACGTAAATTTTGTTTGTATGATTGCTAAGAACGCCTGGCTACAGCTTTCAGTTACACATATATTACAGCAATATATGTAATATTCTTAATAGAATGTATTATGTAAATAATATATAATGTAATATACATAATACAATATGTTAGTGTTATATAACAATGTCTATAGATACCTGTGAGACTATGGTTTTATAGCTAAAATACACCCACCTACCATTTCCCTTTCCCCCGTTTCCCAACAGAAGCAGTATTTCCATTGACAAAGACTGCTGTTTGTTATTAAGCTTGCAAATACAATTCCCAGAAATACATACACTGGAAATGGTATTATTATTGGGCTAATTTTTCTTTTTTTTTTTTTTTTTTTTTTAACATTTTTTTAATAGGA
>VZSZ01012436.1:340672-363647 GCA_013398815.1 Ibidorhyncha struthersii
TTTTTTGTTAAGCATTTTCTCACAAGGAAACTCCCCAAACATAATGCGATAAAGCTCCCTTTATTTGTACTCACAGGCTAATTTATAGCAGACATCAGGGAAGATGTCCACTTGTAAGCAAAACCAACCTCCTGTGAAATATTCTGAATGACTGAAGCAGCTGTGTACCACTCAGGCAAGAATGCATTGTCTAAGTGAGGAATTTTAAATTAGTCCTAGCTAGCTATATATACAGTCTCGCAAAAGAATGTGGCTGGAGAAGTACGTGGGAACACAGTGTGGAAAAGTGTGTGAGAACCTTCTTTGTGTTCCCACCCACCTGCTTGTACCCCTCAGTGCACTCACCTTCTTATTGAAGTCCTGGGGGAGAAGTGACCGATTACAAAAAAAAAAAAAAAAAAAAAAAAAAAAANAAAGAAAAAAGTTTTAGAGCTGGAAAATGGGGGAAATCTGCTGGTGTTACTTCACATATTGTTAAAGTTACCACTTTGGATAGATTTTGCACTGCCCAGTATTCTGTTGTTTTACTGGTTAAATTTAATTTGGAAGTAATGGAAAACAGAATCTTTCCTAAATTAGGAAAGAGAAAGAAGGAAAAAGTCTCTAGGCAGAACCTCGGACCTGAACAAGTGTGTGCCTGTTTCCCTACAGTCGTTAACTGGGTGATGAATGTTATGCAGATTCAGTTTTAGTTAAAGTTGCTGAAAGATTCTTCCACTCCAGCCATACTCAAACCATAGGAAAGCATTATTCGCTGAAGCACTGTATATCATCTGCTCTTTTGCTGATTACGTTTTGGTTATAGCCAACTTTCCTAGAATCATGGAGTCCAAATCAGATTGATAGTTGCCATGTTAACAAATAAAAAATTATCCTTTGCCTTTCCTCTGCAAGATCTTTACTACTATTAATAAGGACTGCTGAAGAGCAAGCTTGTTTCTAACCATTTTCTTTTATATTACTGCTAAATATAGGTACTCCTTAATAATTCCCTTGGGGAATGTTCTTCTGTTGATGCACTAAAGAACATTGTGGAATTTCCATTAATTTTCATTGGTATTAATGATGTCAATCTCAAAGAATACTTCCAACATATAATTGGAAAGTTTATTGAGACGGTCTTGGTTATACAAGTTAATATATCATTAATAGTATTTTATATGGGAAAACAGATTGAATTTTACGTTCATTTCCTCAGTTTATGAAATCTGTCATGTTACCTTGCTAGTGAGGGGAGGGGAACCCCCACCTTCTATTCCCTAAAGAAATAACTCTTTTCCTATGTTGATGTACTTCCATCCCTTGAGAAAACCGCCTCCAAAAAAATGTCATTTTAGGGAAAATAATTTGGGTTTTTTAAAAGCCTACCTAGGAAAAAAAAAAAGGCACCAAGTATTGCTTTAAGGTAGGTTCCCCACTACTATAACCCAAGAGCGTGACAGTGTAGCGATCAATCCTGTTCGCTGAACTGGGCTCTTATCTATAATGGAAAGTGTTGCTTTTAACATAAAAGATATATTCTGCTTCCTGGATTCCCATAAAGTACTACTTCAAATGAATACTATGAATGTTTAAATAAATGAGAAAATAGTTTTTTCTGTCTTTTAGCCTTTCTTTTTTAACAATTTTTGAGAGATTTTTGTCAATAAGCTCCTTTATCCTTCTTCGGGACTCCTGTAGAATATTTTGCTGATCCCTGAAAACACTCCTCCCTTTCAATATGGATAGCTTTTGTTTATCCATGAGTAGATAATCTGATCTTTCTGAAATGCACGTTAGTTGGAGCAGAGCAGTGTACGTATGTAGCTATAGAGCTTTGACAACTGTGAATTCAGAAGCGGTATCTCAGTTTCACGTGGCACAAAGCTGGATCTCAACATGTGTGCTAGATCTCTGCTGGACCTGGGACCACTCAGAAATGTGATTCAGAGATAATAAATTTTCAGGTGAGTGACAGCAAAGTAAATACACAGAGGGATGAGTACAGGACTGTACATAGGCTCCTCAGTCTGTCTGAAAACCCTCGTCCTGGGAAGGACATTGCAAAGACATCTGAGTAGCAAAGACTTCTAACTTGAGGGAACTGGATTTCTCTGTATTAACTACACATTATCTCACTTATTAACCAAACTTTCCTATGACGTAAACTCTGCAGTCCCCTTTGCCCTGGATTAGAGACTGTATTGAATTTGATGGCCCATGGTGGTCAGGTGGGTATTTACAGGAAAGGGGATGGGATGTAGGAACCTGTTCAAGCTCATCTTTTCTTAGAGATGATGTTGCTTGATAGCAAGTCTTTCAGGTCTAATGAATGTTTGCCCAGAAAATCTCCTAGTGAGACCAACCTTCAATTTACTTCTAAAATATTTCCCATTTTGCCACTCTGTTTTTCATATGGAATAGAATTTCTGGTGTTTTCCAGAAATTTGCATACAATTTTTTCCGATTTTACTGCCTGTGAGCTGATACGCAGTTTAAGACTGGAAGTTTAAAAATACAGGAGTTTCCTATATTTCTTTAACTATTTCAGCCGATTAATGGAAGATCATAGTTAGTCTTGAATACTCATGATGGTTTAACTGTAATTTTTTTCTCCATTGACCCAAATGGGAGAAAAGCAAGCAGGTTACTAGTTAAGGTACTGGCTCGTAGGCAGTTTTCTCTGTGGTGTGCATACACACAGCAGTAAAGCAGTGGAGATGTGTAGTTAACTGCTCCCTTAAAAAGCTGCTGTTGGAACATGCTCTTGAGACCAGTTAACAAGATGGCTTTAAAAAAATAAAAGTAATTACATTTGTACAAAATTAGTCATTTCAGACTCTAAGAGATGTAGTAGGGGAAGACAATGCAATGGTTAGTTTATATATCCTGGTTTATGGTCATTATTGCTTTTACAAGTTAAATCAATGTCAACATAAAAAAACGCAAGAAGTGATTTGTGGCCTTTTTTTGCAATATGTAGAATTCAGTCAGTATTTTGTTTTATGCATGTTGATTTACTGTATAGTTTACTGTATTTAGTATAGTTATATTCATTGTTATGTCAAAGATGCCACAGATGTCATAACTGGGCACTGGATAGCTGTATGGGAAAGTTCAGAAGTGACCAAAGCCTCAGGGAGCAGTATGGGAAAGGTGCACTACTACAGCCACACTGCATGGCTATGTATTTTTTTCTGCAAAACCTCAGGCAAAAATATGGATCCATGAACTAGATGGGCATGTGCTTTGTGTTTGATGGGTGTATGGGCAGTAAATCCAATGGGTCAAGTTTCGGGGCATATGCTGACCTCTGTGCAAGCCAAACACTGCTGGGTTCAGTGTGTCCCTGAAGTGTCAGATCTGTTATGTGCAGTCTCAGATGTCTGAAAATTTTGGACAAATAATTGTCTGGATAGTGACACTGTCAGATTAAAATAATTGGTGTGCTGCTTCTTTGCTTTCTGTTGTCCTCGTCTCTGTCATCTTTATGCAATTTTGAACAACCATTTGTATTCCCTGAGTAGTCAGGGAGAAATAAATTATGTAGAAGCAGACCTTAAATATGGTATTCAGTATGGCACTGCACCTCATGTACGTGCATTGAGGGCAGCTGTCACTGAGCCTAAAATATAATTATAAATTTATTCTGGAGCTATACTCTATTTACAATAGCTCGAAGAGTTTGAAACATATTATTTTTTTTGCCATTCACTAGCACTAATCTTGTTGAGCTGTTGTAGATGCCAGGTTTTCCATTGTGTCAATAAAAATTTTAGATTTTGGGACAGGAAATTGTGTATACATGGAAAGTTAAAGTAAAGAAGAAAAACTATGTGGGAAATAATTCTTGATAGTATGTAATATGGAAAATATGACAAAAGTGCCATTAGACTGATTTGTGTTTCCTGACCTTTATCACCTGATGTCAACTTTGTATCCCATTTCCTGGTAGTGACAGATATGAATTCATTATGCTGTATGGCAATATAGAATATTTCAGGCTATTGACTTTTCACGTTTTGACTGTGGTTTAGACTTTTTGCATCTCACCGATTTAACCCGTTCACAGTTGACAACCTGATGCTACCTGGGTAATGCTTATTTACCTTCTCCTCCTAAACCTTCTTCTACTTAGAAATCTCTTCCTTCACTTCCAGCCCACTCCACTTTTTGAAATTTGGATTTAGTTTCTTTCATTTTTCATAATGATTTTATGCTTGTGCATTTTCAGACAAACTGAATGGCAGCTGCTACTTTCCCTACATGCAGCCTTCCAAATGAGATTGCTTTGTTTTCTGCATCTGACCAAAGTGCATCTTTAGCACTTTGATCAGATAATATGAAGAAGTACACACTCCAGCAGTTTATGCAACATACTTTGTATTTGCTTCTTTTTAAAAACTTCATTTTTCCACCACCATATATTTTCATCTGTACCACACAGTTTAGGCTCATGATTTACAATTTGCTTTTGGTTTTTCTAAACCTAAAAAATAATTTTATTTGACGTTTGTTCCTTCTGTAAATACAGCAGAGATAAAGGTCAAGATGAAGGGCAGTGTTGCTTCCTGAACTGAATGCCACAGATGTCTTGGTTTTGTCCAAGTTGTGTTCACCCCCGGCTGAACAGGACTTAATGGAGAAACCTTTACCTTTACCAGTGTTTTATTTTGATTAATAATTACAGTAGAATCCTAAATGTGTCAGTTAACCCTATGTACAGTGTCGGTGTTCAGAGGGCCAATGAAATACTATCTTTCTACTGTCCAAAATGATAGAACTTTTTAATGAGAAAGTGGCATATAAAAATCACTCCACTAATAAAATGTATACTAATATAGAAGATTCTGAAGTCCACATAAAAGCAGAGAAAACACCACAAAATAGCAATATAGCAAAATAGGAAATAGCACTAACATTTGTAAATATCTGTGAACAGGGTGGTATATCTGTGACAACAGTAGACATTACATTAAAAGTGCCATATACCCACTCTTATTGCCTATTAATAGTTTTGCATTTAACTTTGTACTGATGTAAATGTATTTATAAAAAATATTTAGCATCAGTCCTTTATATTTTATTTATTATTTGTGAATTTTATTCATAAATTAGTATTTGGATACATGTGAATTGATCGTGTTAAAGAAAGAAAAGCCAAGCTACTCTATTGCCTGTGACTAAAAGCAATGCCTAAAGGTAGCAATTCATTTGGAACTCAGCTAATGTGATTAAGGCATGAAAATACTTTCTCTCAAATTATCGTTTCTGCTAAGTAATAGGCATGGCCTGATTAAATAGAAAGAAGTAAGAACATCTGTACAAATTTCAGAAGTCTGCGGGGTGTAACCCTCTCTTTCATGTAAGCCTCCAAAAATGCCTGGAACCACAATACTTTGAATACTTTTGTTACTTTTTAGAGCTTTACTGTGAAAACACCAGCTAACTATTCAATAGATGAATGTCAAACTTGCTACGTAAATTTTCAGTTTTGCATTGTAGAACAGCCTTGTTGATTCTTTTAAATTAAGTAAAATTGAGAAGTTGTGCATATATGAAAGTGTCCTATTCGTTTGGTAATGTAGACTTTTGGTTTAGGCAGTTGGTTCTTGAAAGTGACATACTGCACTATCGTGTAATATTCTAGAAAAGAAGTCCAAGCCTTAAATTGCACTTCCCTAAGCAGAGCCACTAAAGGGAGCAGCTGAGTAAACCACTTGCTGGTCCTGATACGGTCCTTATCTGCAGCTTGCTGAGGTTTCAGCCGCAGTAGAATTACTGTTTGTACGTGCGTGACTTAAGATTGCTGAGCTCACAGAGATGAGACATCAATGAAAACATTTTGATTTAATAGTTTCTTGTCAATCAATATTTAACCTTCAGTTTCTCCTAACTAGCTGAAGTTTAAAATCTGTTTTAATGTTACTGGTATGTTTGGCCAGAACAGGTCTACTGCTTTAACTATTTACCCCAAACTTTGAGGCGTATAAACAATTTAACTTATATCTGGTTAATGCTCATGGTGGTGAGGTTTAAGTGGATGGTACACAGAAAATGTGTAGAGCTCTGTGTGAGAATAGAAAATTAGTGGCTTTCTTTTGGTCTCTGGTTGAGTAAAACTACAGAATGGTTCTTCACAGGGCAGCATCAGTGAGGAACACAGTGGATGCCGTTTGAAGAGCTTATTGATTAAAGTAAAAATAGATTGAGGCCCCTTTCCCTCATGGGTGATTGGAAAGAAACAATGAAAGTTGCCTTCTGCGCCAGTAGGTTTATTTTAATAGGATCAATTTTATCAATGTGAAATTGGATTCAGTTAATGATGAAGTTCTCTCACTCTCAACTGAGCACCCATAATTGGCTATGAAAGATGGCAATATCTAAATTTAGAGCATTTCTGTTGCTCTTCCATTATGATAAAGTATGTATAATTGATCGTTTTCTATATAGTTGTATATAATTAGATTATTATTCAGTCTTTTAAAAAAATTAATATTTGGAAAATAAAAGGTCGTGTTGTCCCTTCATAAATGTTTAATTGACCTCTAGCAATTTGTTTCCTAGACATTGCTGCTGCATGACTGAGGCTCTGAAGCCCACTCCTTCCAATAAAACATACAAATTAAACAAAGATCATTTGCTGCCCTTTAATTACTGTGATCAACCTATTTGCTTCTGTTTCTGTGTCACAGTAATAACTGTTACAGTGCTGCTGTTTAAATACTTCATATTTATAGATTTTAAAATATATGCGCAAGCTGCTGTACAAAAATAATGAAGAAGGGGGTTAGGAACAGGAAAGTCCTGTGCAAGAGAAATCATGAAGGGAGTGTTGCTCTGTTGTGGTCTCTGGTTGCACTTGTTTCCTCATCATGTGTTGTATTAGGTAAGAGTGAGTTTTCCCAAACCACGTGCAAGTTTGTTACGTATGAGCATTAAAACCAAGGCGTTAATTCAAAGACTTTGCAGTCCTACCAACTTGTCTGTCTGTTAGAAGTGAGATACAAGAACTCTTTGATTTTGTGAGATTTGTTTGAACAGATGAATTTGAGCAGATTCTTTGGAGGGAAAAGGAGGGAAAAAAAAAAGGAATTGAAACCCATATTTTAAAAATTTATATAGCTGAGTAATGTCAGCTGCATCAGGTTTTTATAGCTCCTGTGTGTAAAACCTCATATTTTCACTTGTGTTTTATCTTACATAAATATGCAACTTAGTTGAGAATATCCGTGAAATGTATTTAGTAGTGTCTTAATTGATGGGTAAGGCAAATTACCACCTAACTGGACTGTTTGGTCAAGTAGCTAGTTAATACTTTCTCATATTCAGAAGGTATTTATAAGTCTAAAATATATTTATTTTCCATTTTTATAGTCATATTTAGATTCAATAGCAGCTCCCATAGTATATATATATTTTTGGTGTGTTCTTATTCAGGAATGCATATGGTTTGGGGATATCTAGCAACTTTTTGCTTGTTTTTTTCATTTTTTGTTAACCAGCAGATTAGACTTAGGTTTAAGGTTGAAGTTTCAAATGTCTACCATGAAATCTTGGCAGATTACAAAATGAATTACAAATTCTGTAACAACGTCCTTTGAAGACTTAAAATGAAATACAGAGTTGTTCAGCAAATTGGTGGAGAATCTGCTGTAAGGTAAATGTGCTTGTCCCATACTTTGCTAAAAAAAAAAGGCAATAAAATATTGCTGAGTTATCTCTGACCTTTTTTTTTTCCTGGTTTTAGAGGTACCTTGTTGCACAACAGAGGCAATTTATGACCTTAAGACTTCATTTTATGGTTGTGTGCAAGTCAGGAAAGGCTGCTGAATGCATCACCAATATACCTGTGACTACTTTATTTATTAATTTGATCAAGAGTTGTTTAATAATTTTGGCGTGGAAAACTTCAATGTCAGGGACTAAGGAAGTCCATAAAGAGGATACCGAATACCTGGCTGAGGAGGATATTTGGAAAGCTGAAGACAATTGAGATCTTATGTATTGGAAATAGGTGTGGTTTTCCTAAACTAGAAGGGAGAGAACATCATTGTCACCATCTTTCCTTTGAGACAAGCTGTGCATTGAAGGCCATGAGTGGGGAATTACCTTCCCCACAGTCCAGTGGGAAAGGAAGTTTTCATGATGGTGAGTGGTATTGTTTCTAATTAACCAAAATACTTGCACTTTGGGAGCAGACTTTGGAAGAGTCTCAGACAATTTGGGAGTGCGAACTGTGAATTCTAGTATTTCCTCACCTTTCACTATGATTGAAATATACAAGCCGTTATCACCCAAATAGCTGTCAACACAACACCACACCCACTGTTGGCTTGCTAGTCTCAAACTACTGAGCCAAATTTATGTGACTGATTTTGGTAGTCCATGCCAGTAGGTTGCAAAAAATGCCTTCAAAACTGGTACAGCCTCTCTTATCTATGAACTCGTTGCTTGAGAGCTGGAGAAGTTCTTTGCACAGCGTCATGCCCGCGGGCAATCTGAAATGCTGATGACCATTTCAGTGGGACAATGTAGCTGTCACCTACTGTGCTTGCTGCCATACTTCTGACCTCCCAGTAGCCACGAGAAAAGTCATAGCAACCTCCCATTGCATCAGCCAGCTCTGTTTCATCGTGTCAGCATGCTGTCTGCAAAATCCATGTATCAGCATGCCTCTGTCTCCTCTCAATGACTAAATGATGATGAAATACATGTGGTGCATCCAGCTCAAAGCTGGGAGAGTACATGAAGGAGGCGTCACTCTGTTCCTCATAAGTATTTATTATGAGTTTCCACTAGTGGCCACAGTTGGGTACAGGACACTTGGCTGGATGGACTTCTAGTCTTGTCCTGTCTGGTAGTTCTTGTGCTCCTGTTGCGTAGGAAGCTGAAGTCCTTCACTCGAGGCTCTGGCTGCAGCCAGGCATTTAAAGCCTCAGCACTTGCCTTCGTAGATTGAACCCACAGAGTCCTGAAAAAGCAGCAGGACGCTCACTGACAAATCTAATAATAACTTTCAGAAAACTGTGTCCAACGTGCCAAATGCTATAAATACACTGTAAATATGAGGTTCCAACTACTCTGTCCTTTTCTTTTGGTTTTGCAAATGTCACTGTTGCTCATGAAGAGAATGAAAATGAATGAAAACACAATGAAACAAATTGCAGTTCTAGAGGAACACATTCAGCTGGGACCAGCAGGCTTGAATTTTCAAAATAGAAATACAAACAAATGATGTCTAATGAAAAACTACGTAAAAATGATACTATCATTTTAGACATCTTCTCTTTTCGTGGTGGTGGTGGATTTTTTTCCTTTTTCTTTTTTTTTTTTTTAATGTTGAAATGAGCAATTATCAGGTTCGATTCAGTGTTTTAAATGGAGTTGACAGTTTATTCCTGGCCCAGTTCATAGAAAACTCATGCATCATTAAGATGGGATTTTCATGCACTTGGAAGAATGCATTCTATACTCTTCCAACAGAAAGCAGCCTCTTTACTATGTACAATATGTTCATTAAATACCTTTCCTTGTTTATACAAGTGCTCATGTCGCCATTATTCATTCAAGCAGAAACTAATACAAAATGTAGTACATCTGCTGTAGCAAGTAAAAGTAACTAAACAAAAAAAAAAGACAAGACCCTTTTACTTAGGAGGAGGTAATTCTGCTCACTTAAGAGGAATTCTGCTGCGTGTTTTTTTCCGTAGTTGGAATGTCATCGAATTTCTGATGGATATCAGGTGACATTAGAGTCCTACATTTATTTTCAAAACTGGGAGAGGGGTATTTTCTCTAATTCAAACCTGAAAAATTTTGTATAAATGCATTGGTGCCACTTTCACTGGGAGGGGTGGCTGGAATTGAGGGGGGTCACTGGGGCTCACCGCTGTACCCAACGTTAAGTGACTTGGCAGTGTTTTCTGTTGAATTTTATACATGGGAAAAGGAACGGTTTTGAGAATTAAAACTGACAAGGCATTTGCCTAGGATCAGGGAAGCGCTGGATTCGAACATTTGGTCCACACTGGGTGACGGTGGCCCTTCCCTGTCACAAGGCACGTCCTGCCTGCTGGGTTCTCGGCTGTTCTCCATCTCTACTATTTCCTTCAAAAACATTGAGAAACGGGCTTCTTTTTCTAGTGTTGAATGAGCAAATAATACTAAGGCTCCAGTTTTCATGAAATAAAAATGTTTTCTGGCCCTCCCTGTTATTACTGTATTAGTTAGCACTACTGAGAAACCTTACCCTAATACAGTGTCTGCTCAGATATGCTTTTTATTAAAGTAGTGACAGCTGGTTTCATACTCACAGAAACACTGGAATATAAGTTTGCAGATAGTCTTTTAAGGTTTGAGAGTGAGGACTTTCTGCACAGTTGTAGAAAGATGGCTGTGTTTTACAGGAACAATTCTTCATCCTGGTTTTAGGAGGAATTAGTCACTTTGTGCTGGAAAGATCTGAAAAGGTCTGAGTGATTTGGAAATCGGAGCTGACTCCTTGGTGCTGGGGAAAGCATTGTCATTCCCAGAGAGCCAATTTGTGAGGGCATTGCATATTGAAGGATTCAGGGATCATGTGCAGATATGCATCCAACCTCGCACCAAACTCCTACGCTTGCTAAAGCAAATTTTGCTGTTAAGATCCTTCTTGACAAAGCAGACAGTTCTTTGCATTAACCCGTGCTGCAGCAATTGCTATAGGCATTTAGATAAACCATTGAAGTCTTGCCATATCTTTGAGCAACAATTTATTTCTTCTCTTTTCTTTTCTTTTCTTTTTTTTTTTTGGCAACTTAATCAGGCAAATTGAGAAACTCGCTGTGTAAATGCAGCTTTAAAATAACACTCCACTTTGCCATTCCATTATGTATATCTGCTGTCAACAGTTTATTTTTTTTAATGTGAGTTTCTTAAAAGTTTGGAAGTTTTCTAAATCCTGATACTTTAATGGAGACTGTAGATGAAATATAATCCTCATCTATTCATAACCAGTCAAAAATAAACAATTTTTTCAAGCCATTAGTGCATACAGAGGAAAAGTTCATGAACCAATCATTTGGGGCTTTTGGCAGACCATACGGAACTTTTCTAACAGCTATTTATAAGGTCCTAATGTGTTTATTTTCACAATAAATCTGACTTATTGCTGAATGTGTTGGTTTCATAGTAAAATAAACACTGAAGATTACAAACATAACCTTTTGTAAAGTCTTCTGAAAGCCCAAGGCTTAATTTAATAAATGTGATATTCTCTATATTGCCTGGGAAATGCATGCCAACTCAGGAAAAAAAGAAAAAAAAGAACAGCCTGAACCCTTGCTTTAAATTACAAAATCAATTGTCACCAAGTTTACATTATAGCTGAGCCATTTGGCCTGTAAAAAATATTAATAATTGATAGATCGATAGATATAAGAACTCAGAAGGGATAAATGAGGGAAAAGATGTACCTCAGTGCTGTTGCCGAAGGGCTACGTGGAAGAAACACACAAACTTAACTTCATTTAGAGATTGTTTAAATTTGCTTAGCTTAATTCTGTAATTTACTAACAAAGTTACATGTAGTTAAACAGTTTTAGAGTGCTCTGAAAATGTTTACATTATGGCTTTTACTGGTTTAATTAGAAGAACTTAAATCATCATGCTGTAAATCCGAGTATTTGTGCAATTTCTCCAGTATTTTGCCCCTTGCCAGTGCCAGAGGTGAGCATCCCACCCCACTAAAGTGGGCAGCTCTATTACCCATGCTGTTGAGTCAGGATTTCAGCTAGGATGTATAAGATGATTATCAAATGTTTAGAAAAGGCAATTAAAGAATAGCCAATCCATAAACCAAACTTTCTCTTTTATACTGTGCCCTCAGAAATCCTGTCTGATGTGTATGTGAACGTTCTCATTAGGCGTATAATTCCTAATTCTTTTAGTGAATCCTGCTAAGCTCTTGACCTCAATGATGTGTTTTGGTAATGAGTGTAGGTTAATTACATATTGTGTTAGAGTACTTCCTTCTGTCATCTTTAAATATATTGCTTTTGAACTTCATTAGATACTCCCTTGTTCTTGTCTTATTAAAATGTATCACCATCAACTATCAAATAGACTTTTGTGTCGGATTCATTATTTTATTTGTCCATTGCTAAACAGACTTCATCTTTTCTTCTTCATGGCAAAGTCCCTTCAAACTTCAACCAAATGCTTTAGGTTTCACATAATGAAGAAGTTGCTTTATGTAAGTTTTATTGCACTTCTAGTATGTCCGATTGCATGGGTGGGAAATGAACTTGGCTACGATTTGGTGTAATGCTGAGCATCCAGTGTCAGACAGATTGCTTTATATAACATAGCATTGTTTCAATATATCATTTATTTTCAAAAGAACTTGAATCATGGCCACAGAATGTGCTTTATGTGCACGCTTTGTTCTCAGATAGAAGCCTGCAGGATCTCAAACAATTAAAAAGAAGTTGTCATTCCAGTTGCTGAAACGCTAGTGCTTTGGGGATAGTTTGGGAATGGCTCCAAGGGACATGCCTGGGAGGGTGGACCTGGATAGCAGATTGTTTTTAAGAAAACATCCTTCTTCTGAGTGATTTTATGTGAAAGAAGAAAGAGACCATTGAAATCCATTAAAAATGCTTTGTATTTTTGGAAATGGTTTTTAAAGTTTAGAAAAAATGGACCAGCTGGACTGAGGATCTTAATACACTACACAGTGGTTATCTGTTTTCTGGGTGACACTGTGGACATTTATAAATGCCAGAAATGTTGGTCTATGCCAGGTTTTTGGTGGTGTTTTTTTTGTTGTTTTTTTTTTTTTTTTCAGAAATGGGACGGGCTTTTTCTGCTACTGGGAAAGCTGCAAATTTCTGATACTTCCTTCAATAATTACTATCTTGTAGAGCTTTTATGAATATTTTGTCTTCCCAGTGAAACATTTAAGCTGTATTTGATTACTTCAAAAGAAAAAAAGGTTATAACAATAAACATGGTCATCACATTCCCCATTTTTCTGAAAGTAATTAAGACTCTACTGGCAAGAGTTCACGCTGTGCTAGTCTATAAATCTTGTGCAGACCCTTAAATACTGGTGTCATAAATACATTAGCTAAGTCAGAATGAGCAGATTGGTTGGAAAGGAGCTTTTTAGTAGAATCAGTATCATGAAAAGTCTCTCCCCAGGCAAATGCTCACAGTTTATAGAATTAGCTTCAAATGAACACTCCTCCAACATCAGAGCAATTTGGGCCATTTTCCTTTGTTTAAATCATGTCTTATTTAAGTTTTGTTTCAACTGCTAATTTGTATTTCTGTTGCATTTGAAGTAGCTGTAAGACAAGAATTCCTTTGACTTCATTCTGGTCTCTCGGAGGTCAGTGACAAAACTCCTATGAATTTTATTCTGATATCTTTAGGGCAGGGAACATAACATCTGTGGCAGATGATTGTATATCGGTGAGCTTATGTCCAGCCATTCTATATATACCCAGAATGGGAAAAAATGTGTTTGCACAGCACAAAAGAGCTCCAGCCCTTATTGGAACCTTCTGGAGGCGTCTGTAAGATAAATATAAAATATTCTTTTGTTGTTGTTGTTCTTGGAAACAAGTTGTTAAGCCAAAAATATACAAAAGTATAAAAGAACACTTATAGTTCAAATCTTACTGATGCAAATGCTGAAATTATTCTAGATATGAGTCTCTGTATTTTGCTTATTATGTAAATGCCCAGATTTGTCAGCTAAGGGGAATGTAGGAGTGCTTAGTCATGTCTAGCCCTGTGATCTTAGGTGGTTAATTTGTATAAGACTGGTACTACTCCAGCCTGTTAGTAAATCAAGAGTAACAACTTACTGCAAATGTTGACAAAAGTTTCTAGATGAATTGCAGTATTATATCTCCTGAACATATCTCCCACATTGAAGATACAATCAAATTACAAAAGTGGGAAATAAATCACAGATAGAAATGTGTTATTTCTAGTATCTTGCCATGAGACAATTTAAATCCTCTACTGAAATGCATACACAGTTGAGTTCATACTCTCTCAGAATATACTGGTGTACGGAAACCATTTTTTTGAATTACCCAATTCTGTTGCTTTCTGCACTCATAGGTAGTATGTCAGAGAATGAT
Source organism: Ibidorhyncha struthersii (assembly GCA_013398815.1). Lineage (NCBI taxonomy): Eukaryota > Metazoa > Chordata > Aves > Charadriiformes > Charadriidae > Ibidorhyncha > Ibidorhyncha struthersii. The sequence continues at coordinate 354,790 of VZSZ01012436.1, forward strand.
TTTAAATTTATACCACCATTATACAATGCTGTTCTGGATCAATCATCCATACATTACATAGATCATCGTTCTAACTTTGAATCTATGTTTAGCTGTACTCTACATAAGAGGAGCTTTCGTTTAATACAAAACAAAAAAGAACAAGCTCGCCTAACTGTCAACATTTTCAATACTCACTATTTTTTAATAGCAGCAGTCACCAACCCAGCACTTAAAAGCAATAAAATGAATAGTTAAATACACCATAAATCTTATATTTCATGCATAATAGACAAGTGTGTTGTCATCATCAATTAAGGAGAAATGCTTACATTGTTGCAACTAAAACTGCTGAATATGTCTGATGATGATGAGTTTTGCTGGATTTGAACTGGTAGATTTTGAATTTGTTATCTGCAAAGTATTTTTGAAGCCTGCATAAGACCATTTCCATTATCACTTTTGCTTGTTGACTGTGTATTTTTTGATAAATCATCTACATTTTAATTTCTTTACAACAAGATGATATATTGTAAGACATCAGAAATAGTGCATGATACTGTAAATACAATGTCAAAATAATACAGAGCTTCCATTTGAGGCTGTTTGTTATTAACACAGATTTATAAATATTTTGGGTTTATTATTTTCAGAAAATTTGGGGGATACTTTGTTTTGAGGCTTCCAGTTTGAGAAAGAGATAAGGTTCTCATTTTGTGTTTCTGTGTGTACAATAATGGATAGGTGCATATGCTTTTTTATTATGCTAATATTTTCAGAATGAAGATATTCTTAACATACATTTCTTGAGCTGAAAAACTTATTTTCAAAGTAAATAAAACAGTCTTAACTGATTTTTACCCTTGTGGTTACTGTGTGAGTTTCATTTCTCCTAAATTTAGAATGGTTGAAATAATGTGTAATGTTTATTTGATTTCATATACTGCTTGGCAAGAATGTGGTGGTCGACTTACTTTCATGAAGTCAAGATCAGCCTCTTAGCTTCTCTCCCTCATGCACGTATGTGCTCAAAAAAGTGACATGGGAGTGAAGAAATCCAGGCCTACATGTTTGCCTGCATATAGCTCTATTCAAATCAAGAGGCTGCTGAACGAATTGTACAACAACATTGTTCTCTTTTTAGGACAGTTCTCGCTTTGATGAACTTCCAAACAATGACAACATTTCTTTTTTCTTTTTAAATTGTGTTTCTAATTAATTTCTTTAGGTAAAAGCATAATTACTTAAGTATCATATTTAATTTGCACACAATTCTTTGTAATTAACGTTTTAAAAGGAAATTATCTTTATTTTCTTGATGTGAAAAATATTATATATTGATGGATGAGCATGTAATCTGTGTGAAAAATGTTTTGTTAAATCATTAACACTAGGTTGTTTGTCTGTTGAATCAACGACCTTTTGATGGCAACAGAGATTTCACTGTGATAGTTTTTAATATTCTTCTTTTCCCATTGGGACAAGGAGCAACAGTTTTAAAGCAGCTTCTGTTTCACTTTGATATGAATAGATAAATTGTCAAAGCTGCCAACAAGAATGCTTCCGTATTACGGAGTATGTTGTAAGCAACACTACATACAGTGTTCTTGCTGGTAAACACAAACTGTGCACATTTAGTGGTGCGGCTCATTTCTCATCCTTCAGCTGAATTTAATGAGCTGTAACACTGTGATGAGATTTTGGAGAATTGGGTTAGTGTGTGCTGAGTGGGAGACAGATATAGGATGACATTTTTTTCTGAGTTGCCCTTTCCCACCACTTATCAGCAGAGAGGAACGGATGAGTGGAATATGTGCACAGTGCATATTGTTCCACAGGAAAACGCTGTTCTCCAGAATTAACCCTTTTTAAAATGCTCTTTGTGGGAAAAGAAATACAAAATCATATTTGGCCTTATGCTCCATGTCTTTTCAAAATTAAAAAGAATGATTGGTTTTCAAAGTATTGCCTGCAGCGTTTCTTAGGGGTATTGCACTGTGCCATTACTTCTTAGAGATTTGAGCTGCAATCCCAAACGCGTACCTTAGCCTTCTGCATGGGAAGGGAGAACGTGTCACATTAATTATGCTCTCTGCTCCGGTTTGCTACTACTGTCTTGTTTGGTTTTTGCTCGCTGGATTCAAGAGAAAGTTGATTCTAGTCTTGGCCTATTTCGAAGTCATCTGCAAACAGCTAAAACCAAACTAAACCCCAGCCAAATGGGTACTAAATAATACATACAGGCCTTAAACAGAAGATTTCGCGGCTTGCTAGCTGAGGAAGTCACTGAGACTCCCATCAGCAACGAGATACAGTCGACTTAGCGGTTCTCAGCACTGTCATGCGTAGCACAGATATTTAGCTTTCAGAATGTAATTCTCTTCTATTCTTTGGAGGCCTAAGCTCTTTATACAGCAAACAGGGAGAATTAGGTGTGTAAGAAGAGGATCCAAACCAGCCATCATGCTGAGGGACTAAACAGGCACCGAGTGGCTTACAGAAATGCTGAAGCCTGACATGATTTTTTCCTGTGCAGCCCTAAGTGAGAAGACTGCGGGACTGGGATTTGCAACCTAATACTTCTGCTGAAGCCATTCCTCTTTATAGGCATAACTGACTCTGTATTTCCTATTGAAACCTGGTCATAAAAGAAAGAAATTGTGCTTTTGTTCTTTCTATATGCTCCTGGCTGGAGCATCTGCTTGAGAAGAGGACTGAGGTTCAGCTTCTTCAGTCTGAGCACATCCCACGTTTTCTGCCTCTGTGGGAAAGGCCTTAACCGGGATGTAGGTCTGGCTGAAGTGGAGCTGTGCCAATACGCAGTCAAGCGTTTAAGATGTATGGGGCCAGAAAGAAAAAAACAGAAGCGGTCAAGTGCCAAGGGTATTTCATCAACAAGGAGAAAATGGGTTTTGCTATAAACATTCATTTGATAAAATACAAATACTGCTTTAGGGAACAGAGACTCCTGTCTCTTTCTTCAGCTTCTGTGTGTTTTAAATGTAGGTATACATCCCTTCTGGGCAAGGACAGTACTGGAACAGCGTCTTTCATTTCTAATCACTAGATTGTCATAGAAAAGCTGGATGGCAACACTTCCTCACCCCTTCACCATTCTCTGGGGTGCTGGGCTGCACTTTGTCCGTGTGGCTTTGCTGAACGCGTCCCCTTAGCCTGCCTGGCTCTCCCTCAGAGAGCCGCCGTGTGGACAGGTTTTGTCTGCAAATCCCAAAAGAGCTTTTGTATGAGACAAGCTCTGAGGTGTTCGGCATGCCCGGCACCATTTCTGCACTTCGGGAACTTGAAAAATGAAGACTAAGGTACGTGCAGCCATTCGGACATGTAGGAGGTGAAGAGAGGGCTGTGGATTGCACTCTGGGACTTAGTACCTATGTTCCAATTAAGTTTCGCTTTAGTTAGCCTAAGTGCTTTTTTGGACCTGGGCCAACAATTTCCGCATCATGCTTTGTGTGGCCAGTATATATTACTGTGGTTCTGCTCGTCATTAATTTATATCTGACTTTGATATGATTTGAGCATTTAACAGTGTTGAAAATTATTTCTGCCATTCAGGTCAATTGATTTGAAGAAGAGATTATCCAGTCCTGTTTTTTTATTTCAGAAATGTTTGCACTCCTGTTTGTGAATGCTTTACGTGATTTGAGTAGCTGTGTCCCAGCATTCTTCAATGATACTGCTTGGGTAAATAAAACAGATTCTGTATGTCTCAGTATTGGCTAAATGAAAATAACCAACCAAACGAAGAATCTCCAAACAACATATGCATTATTTATTGAGCTCTCTGGCAACTGTTGCTGATCTGTTGAGCTATTTTCAGAGTTCTCAGGAAAAGGATGAATTCAAAATTTGATGTTGGCCTTAGAAAAGTCAGAGAGTGACCAGCTCCACATAACCCAGTTCACATTAGGCCATCTGTTAGGGAGATTCACAGCCACTCTTTAATAAAAAGGTCAGATTCAGCTATTTCACAAATAGTTATAGCGAAATTTAATTCACGATTACTTAGAATTGGAATCAGCATGAAGCACAGAGTTGTTAGTTGGGTTTCAGCTTAGAAGGTTTGAGATCGCCTGAAAAAAATGGCAACTTAGAAAGGAAATGCTAGTTTGAAACAGCATTGTTTCCCCATTAGTAAATCTCTCCTAAAGGAAGAAATATTTTAGTGTTTTTGAATAAAAGAGAGACACAGCAGGGTCCAGGGCCAGATTTCATTTTCTTGACAAGTGAAATAGCTGTTGTGGAGAGATGCTTTTGCAGAAGACCAGTTAAGAGTTTTATATACTGCGATGCAAACTGCATACAAAATGGTAAATATTTTTTCAAATAAAGGAATGTAATTTTGTAATTAAATCAACAGAAAATAATGTTACAGTGCTTTCTAAATTTTCCATAGATGGATGTTGTTCTGTTGGTCGTGTTATTTGAGACTTTGAAAGACTAAGAAAAGTGTAGTCCTAGTGATGTACGGTAATATAAAACTTACTTTATGAAGGAGTAGTAAAGCCTCATCTGTGAAAGTTTCCTTCATGGAGAGATTCAGGAGACATTTGGAATACAAGGTCTAATTTGACTTGACCAGTACTTACATACTACATCCAGTTTTAATAATTTTTTAATTGAAATACTTGGAAAAGTTCTCCATGTCATCATATTTTATTGGTGCAATGGTCATTATCTTTGTGCTCGTTATGTCTCTCATATAATCAAGACATTTTTGCATATATATAGTCATTTACAGTACATTAATTATCCTAGTATCTAAACAGTTCATAACAGAACTATAGAAAATATTAAGTTTATTATATTTATTTAGTAAGAAAGATGTTTGCAAGAGATGGTCATAATCTGCAATTCAATAATTCCTTTTACTGTGTAAAAACATTATGAAGCTTTCTTTATTTTTGGCTAAAAAGCATTTAGATCACAGTCTAGTACTGTGATGTGTTTTATGAGCAGGTACTGGATTCATCACTTTTTAAAAGGGCAAAACATACTGTATGTATCTTTTCAGGTGTAAAATAAAAAATGTTTTAAAGTGGGAGGAATGAATATAAGATATTTTAATGGAAAAACATCTTCAAAATTATTACAGTTGTTGTTGCAGGAATACAAAATGTGCAGAACATGACAAAAGCCAGGAAATTCTGCTTGAAATTCATTGGATAGCAAAGTAAGCAGAGAGAAATAAATACAGGGAAAATCCCTAGTCGTTAAAAGTGAGTGAAGGTTTAGAAACAGAGGGAAAGAAAGTTGTATTAGACAACAGCAGCCAGAAATGAAAGGTCATAATTTGCAGATCACTTTTGCTGTCAAGTTAGAATGAAAAGCATCTTTCTTGTGTTGTCAGTCAGTGCAAAGCACCCGTACAATTAAATGCAATATCTGTTCCTCGAGGTCAGCTGTAGCTGTATTCCTAACCTAGAATAGTCTAATAGTCTACATTTATTAGATGTAAGAGTTGTTATTATTATAGGGAATTATTTTTATGCATCTCTTAAAATGCAGGTGTGTAAAAACACTTTGCAGAGTTTCTTAGGAGTCTTGCCTGGACATTTGCTCTTAATGCATCATTTTGTTGCAATGTAAATTGTTACTTGTACAGTTGAACAAACTGGTTGATTAGACACTAAGATTATTTTTGCTCTAGCACAGTCATGAACAGATTTATCAGGGCATTGCACATTAGAAAAATTATATAAGGTGTTCTATACAGAAAGTAACTATTAATAGTCGTAAATGACAGGAATATAAAAGAAACTAACTTGTAAAGTTAGTTTATAGAGCTGTTTAAGTCATGGACAATTTTTTATTTTTTTTTTTTAATTTCTGTGACATGAAGTTTAGCTGTATTTGAGGAAGTTACTTAATTGAATTTATGAGCATCTAGGCTCCTGTTTCCCATTAGGACCACAAATAGTTCAGCTAATCTGATGTGCAGTCAGCCATCTCAGCTGTATGGTACACTCATCTGACGTTTCATGTAGTGATGTCACTGAGATAACACATGATTTGTGGCAGATGCTGTCATCCTTTAAGAAGATGTATCAAGTGCAGATTTATAAATACATGTGTTAAAATAGCCACCATAGAGCACCTTTGCTGCCACCAAAGTTTCTTCCTTAATACTTCTAGCTCTAGCAGCGCTGGAAGGTATTTACAGGGTTTTTTCTGGTAGTTGTATTAGGATTTATCATATGTAGGCATGATTATGAGCTTTAAAGTGAGATATCCATCGCTGATTAATCCCCTGCCTGTATGCTTTTATTCTCAATGCAGTATGTGCGCTTTACTGAGAAATACCGTCATTAATTCACTTCCTCAACTAACCGAAAACAAAATAACCCATCAGGAAACCAGCTTGGCACAGCTGGCTAGGCAAGGAGCAGAGAAACTGGGCTGTGGCTCCCCAAAGCACCTGGGGTTTTTTCTGCCCCCTTCATGCCTGAATGAGGTTTTGACGAATAAACTGAATTATTTGTGGGAGAGAATAGCTGGGTCCCTGGCCTTATGTAGGAAGACTGTGGAAACAAAGCATCGTGTCTGAGGGACTGAGGGAGAGGCAGCATGAAGAAGGTAGGATAAGAGATGCTGTGAAGGAAAGTATGAAAAAACAAGCTGGGAAAAGAAGTTTTATTACTCTATACAGTGAGATGGAGAGAAAAGGAAGGAATACCTAACTGAACAAAACATACTAACAGCATTCAGCAATAAATATCTCCAACAATAACATACTCCTTCTTTCCCTGCATCCTTTTTTTTGTGCTTCTTTTCCTGTTTCCTCCATTTTTTGGTATACTTGCAGGCTTGAAGACCTGTAGGTGTTCCTGTGGCCCCAGCTATTATTGTGTGTTTTTATGGCTATGTTGAATTTGGTTGTTGGTTTTTTTAATAATCTTTGCATAGTCTAGAGCTGAATAACTGAGACGTTTATATAAAGAACAGAAAAATTATTTTTTAAAACCTATAATTCTGTCTGAAACACTAGGAAAAAAACAACAAGGCATGGAAATCACTGAAAAAGAACATTTCAAGTGGGACCATCAGAGACAAGTTTAAAAGTATGTGCCAACCTCTTATTATTTTTAATAGGCAAGGGTTTGGCTTGAAATTAATATCAGTCTGGCACTTTTGAGGTAGAAGAAATATCATTTGTTCAGTTCCTTTAAAATAATTTTAACTTCAAAATCTCACAATATATGCGTTGTATAACATATAAATACATGGGAGCGAGCTTAAAGAACGTGTAGAAATTGTACATTCATATAGATCCTCTCGCCTCCTCACTTTTCAACCTTCTAGTTTGCTCTATCATTCATGTGTATTTCATATGAAATTTCAGCAAAAAGTATTTTAGAATTTTTGCAAGTACCTGCAGGAAAGTGCAAATTTAAAAACTGCAGTGAAAGTACTCAAGGAAATTCTTCAGAGTCATTGAAGAGGATACTCATTAGCCTGATTTCTGCAGGAGAAGAAATTCTTCTTATTGGCACACATGGTTGGTTTTTAAATTACTTAAATTTGTCTAAGTTACTACCAAAGCCCCAGTTTATATAAAACAGAGGCTTTCGGGTAAGGATTTCCAGATGAGTCTTTCACCAAGATTTAATTCCTCTGAGCTAAACTGCTTATAGAGAATTCTACCTTGTTATCTTTAAACCACTTCTTATTGACAGTTTAAATTGACAATGTTTCTGTGTAATTAATGTTCTCTGTCATATTGGCTGAATTAAATGTTCAAATGGTCTCCTATTCTTAATTTTTTCCCCTTCTTATCTTGAAGAGGGTTCCTGCTCTAGGTGATGCTGGAGGGTATCTGGGCATTGCCGTATTCCCAGGCAAACAGGAAGAATGGCTTTAAGTCTACTCATTCCTGGGCATGGGTGAAGGTTATTGCACTGTTGTCCTATCCATCTCCCATCATGAGCTAAATAACGACTGCAGGTCACTAATGTTTCAGTCTATAATTGGTGACGATGTTCTTTGTGGTATCATTAATTAAGATTCTTACTTTTTTAGTGAGATTACATAGACAAAGTAAGCAGGCAGAAAGATCAAGTCCCTCCTTGACATTTTATAATGGAATCACCGTACAACACTACAATAAAATAAATATTATAGGAAATATATTTTTTATTGTATTGATTTACACTGAGTAGTAAACTGTCTTTTTTTGGCTCAGAACTGCTCTAAGGTAATCTATGGGCCATCTGCAGATGCTTATCTTTCCTTTAAAGCTCAGGGTGGAATTCTTTCTTCTTCTCTTTTGTTGTTTTAAGCCATGGAAGAAAATATTTCTCTGAAGTTCAAATTGAAATTCAATATAGAATTGCTTGTATTCTTCTAAGTCAATATTGGTTTAGTAACAGAAAAAGAATCAAACATTTCCTCTAAAAAAAGCCACCAAATGATACAAGGTTCCATGATACAAGGGTTCATATATTTTATGGTTCTCACGTCTAATAAAACACATTTTCATGACCCTGATAACTTGATAATTTGGTGTAAAAATGCAAATCTCCCTATTTTATTATGGAAAATTAAATCAGATGCAATTCTGAAAAGCCTGGATAAATTTCTAATATTTCATTTTTTAATTTGTAGTTATGCTGTTAAACTGTGATTCCAGAGTGAAATTTCACCTAAGGATGTTGAATACTCATTGATGGATATCTGTAACAGGCAAATGAGTGCGGTCTTAGAATGTGGAATAACTATTCCAGCACTGGACACTGGAGTTTGAACCTTTCTCAGTAGAAAATAGTTTTTATTCACTTTCTAAGTGTCTGTTTTACATTTTGTTTGGTCTGTGCACTTCACTCAAAAAAAAAAAAAAAAAGTTGAATATACTTTTTTCCCCC